>JAULBX010026896.1:0-42215 GCA_032358255.1 Heterotrichella gracilis
CCCCTCCCCCGCCTTGCACCCCCATCCCAGGCTCATCTGCCCCTTGCACCCCCTCCCCCGTATGATGCACACCACCTTGTGCACCCGCCCCTTGTGCCCCACCCCCACTAGGCCCATTCGCCCCCCCCATGTGGTGTGCGCGTGTGCTTCGTCGGTTGCGCAGCCACAGCACCAGCGACAGCATCCCCACCAGCACAGTGATGGCCCAGGTGTCGGTTTCAATGGAGGACAGCCACCACAGGGAGGGGTGGGGGGTGGGGGCGGGGGTTCGCGGGGCGACGGGGGGCGCGGGCTGCAGGCCTGTCAGGAGACGATGGGGAATGGTCAGTGAACAACCAATGTCGTGGTTCAATGAATCATGTACAAGGGGGGGTTGGGGGGGGGCTGCTTCAACAGATACTTTTCACCTCCTGACATTCTCACGATTACAGAAAATGTATACAGAAAAGCTTACAAGCAAAGAACCAGCTGATATCATTGTCATGTCCCTACTACAAGTGCACCCTTGCGCTCTCTTCCCCCACCGCCCACCTGCAAACAGCATGAGCCCGCGCGCCGCCACCGCCAGCGCCGCCCCCCAGTTTGCCAGGTACAGCAGCACCAGCCCCGCCACGGCAGGGGTGCGCATGTGCATGGAGGGGCTCACGCGGTAGGCGCGCCAGTACAGCTCCTCAGCAGTCGACACCTGGCGACAGGGAACATGGGGCATTTTAGGGTTTAGGGTCTACAATGTGCATGGAGGGGCTCACGCGGTAGGCGCGCCAGTACAGCTCCAGCTCCTCAGCGGTCGAAACCTGGCGACAGGGAACATGTCATTTAGGGTATAGGGTTTAGAAATTGTCAAGGTTTAGGGTTTCGGCTCCGTAGTGTGGACGCCAAAAAGCGCCTGCCGCACAGCAGGAGGTGGACACTTGATCAGGGATGTCATCACATGGGCAGTGGTCAGTGCCATCGCATGTGCAAGGGCCGTTGCCACCAACACAAGGCTTACAAATTGGAAAACCAAGGTAACGTAATGCCCAAAACTGACACGTTAAAATCCATAATTTGACTATTATCATGGGCACTGACCAGGGGTACCATCCCGTGGGCGCAGCGATGAGTCAAACTCTGTGTGTGCCCCACCACATGCGGCATGTCGGTTTCAACCTCGTCTGCACTTTTCTTATCTGCGATGTGTCCCTCACCTGGCGTGGCACCCCATATCCGTACGCGTAGCACCATGCCAGGTTGACCATGCCCTCCACATCACCGGCTGTGGCAGCAAGCTGATACAGCTCAGCCGCACGCGTGTAGTTGGTGCCTGTGGGGGGTAGGGGGAGAGGTGCTGGGTAAGAGGCCCTGAACCCTAATGATGTGGAAGTGGCAACGTGCGGATTGAGCAGGATGGCGTTGGTGATCGACTGGTCTGCACTGGGTTTGTATTCCGCGATGCGCCACCAGGTCGGTGTTTTGCACAGCTTGAGCATGCTAGCTCAGTACCTTGCATCCGTCCAAACCTGCGCCTCCCGTTGAAACCACACCCTTGACAACCCCTCACCCCCACCCGCCCCTCCCCACACCACCGCCGCCACTCACCTCCCTCCAGCTTGTACCTCGCCCCGTGGAAGTGCAGGTCCCCGGCATAAGCATAATTTTCAACCAGGCCCAGCTGCCCGGCACGCAGCAGCACAGGCAGTGCACGCGCGTGGCGCTCCTGCCCCTGCCCTCCCGCCCCCTGCGCCATGAGCCAGCCCAAATTGGCTGCCGCAACAGCGCTGCCCTGCTCCGCTAGGAGGGCGTAGTGGACGATGGAGGCCCAGTGGTCGCCTGGGGAGGAGAGGTGGGGGCTGGGTCAAGGTTTCTTGGGCGGCGGGAAAGGAGTGGAATGCAGCACATGCAGCACATGCAGTTCCAAGCTCCATTTTGTGGGGCACTGGGTGGATGTCAGGGCGGGTGTAGCGTCGGTTGAGTTTGTGGGCAAAGTCCGATGGATCACAGGAGGTATCATTGCCGCACCAGCAGGCGGGTGAGTCCCACCAGCCCCCACCCACCCATCCGCCCACCCACCTCTGTCGTACGCCTCCACCGCCGCCCGGTGCGCGTCCGGCCAGTGCCCCCGCTCCGCCAGGAACATGCGCACCAGCGACTGGGCGCGGGTGGCGTTGAGCGGCACTCCCCTGCCCTCCTGGTGCAGCACTGCCAGGCTGTAGGGGGCGCGCCAGTGGCCGGCATCCAGGGCCTGCTCGAACAGCTGGGCGGCGTGGGTGGCGTTGGTGGTGACATCGGTGCCGGCTGCGGAGGTGGGGTGCGTGTGGGTGTGGCGGTTTGCCGGTGGTTTGCCGGTGATTTGGCTGTGGGCGGGTGGTATGTGGGACATTGCATACATACGTCCCCTCTCCCAAAGGGCAGCATCAAATTAATTTGTGGTGCGGGCAAAGGAAGGGGTCCTATTTGGGAGGCAGGGACCCACCCAGGTAGAACGATGCCAGGTTGTAGAGTGAGTCTGGGTCCTTGAGCGCTGCCCCCGCCTCAAACGCCTCCCTTGCCAGGGTCATATTTTTTTCCACCCCTTGGCCCTGTAGGAAGACAGCACAAGGGGGAATGCTCATGACATGGGGGCAAAATTCCTAAAGCAGGGTCACACGGCAGAGTGCTATAACGCTATGGTTGGATGCCAGCAATACAGCCGGATCAGCAGTCCCCCTTGCATAGCCAGCGTTTGCCAGCCCCATACCATGTGTGAACGCGCATTAAACACGCATGTAAAACAGAGGAGAAACATCCGTCAGCATGGCGGCAGGCAAAATCTGGGATCAGACACACCGCGACCTCCTCAAACAACCACAGCAACAACCACAGCAATCCAAACCCCACCATCACTGCCACATTACAAGCCATCCAGCCCCCACCTGAAAACGCAGCACCCCGAGGCCTTATACCCTAAACCCTAAACCCTAAGCCCTTAACCCTAAGCCCACCTGGAAGTACAGCACACCCAGCCCGTTGTAGGCCGCAGCCACCCCCTTGCCTGCCGAGGTCTGGAACAGCTGGGCGGCGCGCGTGTGGTTGGTGGCCACGTGGATGCCCCTCGAGTACATGTACCCCAGGTTGTAGATTGCGTACTCATCCCCCTGGGCAGCTGCCAGCTGGAACTCCCTGAATGCCCGCTGGTGGTCCAGCTCCACCCCCCTCCCAATCAGGCGCCGGATGCCCACCAGGCGCTGAGCCAAGGCAAGGCCCCTGCACAGGGTAACAGGACAATTCATGACCTCGGGCTTCCTTTCCAGCCCTGAATCCCAAAATATGAAATCAGGCGCCAGGACAGCGTACCAGCAAGATTTCGACAGAGACGGTTAGGGTTTGTGGTACTGGGGAGTGTGGCGGTACAGCAGCATGCGGGCATGTAGGTACTATATGATCAGCCCAGCTGGAAGTCAAAGCTGAGTAACGACAAGAGTGACGAGAGTGGGACACAAATGTGGGCCAATCTGAGGCCACATGTGGCAAAATGCTGTACGAAGTGTCGTTAAGTGTGGGTGCCTAGTGCCTAACATGGCGCCAGGTGTGGGCATGTGGCCTCAAAATCCAACCATGGGGTATGGGTGATGCCACAATGTGGCACCAAATGCCAAGTATATATGATGCTGAAGTGTTGAACATGCAGTCTCCATGCCCCCACCTCCCCACCACCATCACCACCACCACCTGTTCAGCCAAGTCCTCCTCCATTGCCGAACCACCCCATCACCCACCTGTTAGCCAGGTCTTCCTCCATTGTCCCATCCACCCCACCCCTCCTCCACCACCACACCCACCACCCACCTGTTAGCCAGGTCCTCCTCCTTGCCCACCACCACCACCACCACCGCTCACCACCTCTTTATCATGCCCTCCTCCACGTCCCCCCCATCCCCCCACCCACCCACCACCACCACCATGACCTACTAAGCCAGGCAATCCTCCAATGCCCCCATGCACCCCCCACCACCTCCTCCACCACCCACCCGTTAGCCAGGTCCTCCTCCCTTAAGCCCGCTCCCCCATCCCTTTAAAACCCCCTCCTACACCGCTTTAATCCCCACTCCTCCACCACCACCACCCACCTGTTAGCCAGGTCCTCCTCCATTGCCACCACCTCCGCACCATTCTCCCGCTCCTCCTCAGCAGTGTACCCAGCATCCATCCACCGCTCGCGCAGGTACACGGGCTCCGGGGGCAGGTGGAAGGAACCCGCGGCCTCTGCACCGGCAACCAGGTCATCGGCAACAAACTTGGCGCGCCTGTGGGGAATGGGTGGGGGGATGGGATGGGAGGGTATGGAGACCCTGAGGCAGCAGATACATCTTGATTTGGCTACACGCCCAAAATAACTCGACATTGCGGCACTGACAATGTGCCTGATTGAAGGGTATACGTGCAAGTTGCTAGGATAGACATGGGGATGAGGGTGCTACTTTTGGCATGTGAGCCTCATCTTGCTTGTTCCCAGCCGGCAAATGGATATGCCGCCACAATCCCTCAACCATGCTTAGTACCGGCCCACCCCTTGCCGCTGAATGGGTGACTAGGATCTACCATCTCTTCAGTCTAGTGTTCCCCTGCTCCTTCCTACACCACCCCCTCAATCCCCCGACCGCCTCAGTCCCCACCTCATCCCCTCTGAAAAGCTCTTTGGCACCCCCCTGCCGGTGAAGTAGCGGTCGGCCAGTGCCAGGTGTGCTTCCATGGAGCCAGTGAGCGCAGCGCGGTGCAGCATGTAGGACATAGGGTCCTGTCCCCGGGAGCGCAGGGAGGCAAACAGGGTCTTTACCTAGGGATGGGGATTTCGATTCATAAGAGAAATAATTTGTGAAATGCGCCTCCATTTATACTATAACGCCGGCCCGGTCAAATATTTACTCCTTTAAAGTCATTGTGGCATGCCGTTTCCTGGACGCAAATGCAGTGGAGCTGGTAGGTGACAGGGCCCTGGCCGCAAGAGCACAGGTTGCCAAACAGGGACTTGACCTGGGGATGAAAGTTCGATTTGCATCACTAACTAGTGATGAATGCGCCCGCGTTTTTGTACCAGTTTGCACAATTCCCAGGTCGCATGGCTGCACTCAATGTGCAAATCGCTGCCAACCCCGTGTTTGCACACCATGCCATCAGTGGAAACAAACCCCTGCTGGTAAAACCCCAGAGTGGGTTTGAACCCCAACTAAAGCATCCCCAGTCTGGGTAAACTACCCTAGCTCGAGTGTGGGACAAAACCCCGAGTTAGGGTACCCACCTGTGGCGTGAGCTGGCTGTCCTCAACCAGTCCCGCTGCCAGCAGTCCAGCAAGGGTGAAAGTGGCGTCCGAGCAATCTAGGAGGTCGTTGCCAATCGGGCCGGTGAATGGGCCCCCCTTGGGGATTGTGTCCCAGGGTGGTGGGGGCTCAGCAGGGTCAGACTGCACGCGTGGGGGTGGTGAGTCAGTGCCTCAAGTGCGGCAAAAATGGTGGGACTTGGCAGTGGGATGGTGGCAACCATGCCGTATATTGCATATATTGATTGGAAACATATTTATTGGAAACATACATTGGAAAACATTCTCGTCTGTGCCGCGAAGGGTATATTATTATCCTAAACCTTGACACTCTCCGTTCCACAAGTGATGGCGTGATCCTAAACCCTAAACCCTAAACCCTAAAACAGTGAAGTGTCTTCCATGGATTCGATACGCGTGATCACAGTGGCCTAAATAGGACACTCAGGCCACATTTGAATGCACATTTGCTACACATGGAGGTGCACATGTGGGTAGAACGTATGATGCTCCTGCATGGCTGGCAGTGCACCCTGGAAATCAAGTCCCTCTGCTCCCTGCACGCCATCATACTCACCGCATCTGGGTAGCCCGCTGATTCCAGCCCGCCCTCCCCAGGATCTGCATCCCCGCCTGCTCCAGGCCCCTGCTGGGATGCACCCTCATCCCCGCCACTTTCTGCAATCTGCTCCTCCCCACCACCCTCTGCTTGGGCGCCAGCGCTGGCTGTGCTAGGGTTTTGGTTGGGTTTTAGGTTGAACAGGGGGTCCAGGTAAGCGAGGTCACGGGGAGGATTGGTGTAACGTGTGCGGTGCTTGGGAGCGCGTGGCAGTGCTGCATCCAACCGACTGAACATGTGGCACAGCCCGTAGACACCTGCACCATGCAAAAACCAATGACCAGTAAAATCCACTCATTATTCAAATGAACAGTAAAATCAACATTTTTTAAAAAGTGTATTGTATCAGATTCATAACAATGTTGATAATTAAATCGATAAATTCGCTGTAATCTATAGTGATACAACTTGTATCATACAAGTAATGATCCTGGTTTGCACCACATGCTGCCCGCTGCACCCGCGAATGTTTTGTCCTGTTCCTGTTTTGAGTCGCCCACCCACCTGCTCCCACATCCCGCACAGACTGGTTCAAAAAAACCTGGTCCTCGTATGCCACCAGCATATCGGCGAACATGCGCTCCACTGCCTGCTGCTCGTGCCAGCTGGCATCCTCCTCCTCATGCCCTTCCCCATGCGCATCGCCATGTGCATCACCCCTGGCAGTCAGGTCGGGGATTGACCCACCGCGGTGCCGCTTGCTGCCGTGCTGGCTTGCGCCTAGCTTGGATGCAAACGATGCTGCGGCGCCAGTGCTGGCGGGTGTGTCGTCTGCTGCTGCGGTTGTGGCTGGTGCAGGTGAACCATCCTGTGCGGTGTGGATGTGTGTGACTGACAAAGGCTGCTCCTCGTCTTGTGTGTCGTAAACCCCCTGCTGCAAATGCGTACGTGCGTGTGAGAGGGCGTCGGTGGTGGGGTTGGGCCACACCCGGCTGGAAATGACAAAGCGCGAGAGACTGCATCATTGCCAAGGTCAGAAATAACAGCAGTGCATGTGGCACTACACAGCGTGCCGGACACGGCTAAATTTATACCAAACTGACCGACCCAACGCATGTCGGGTGTGCACAGTAAATGGGAGGTTGGTCCCCCGCATGTATGCAATGTGTACCTGCGATGCGGCAGCTTAAAAGCGCATGACACACCTGTTTTTGTTCCTGTTGGTGCGCAAGCTGACCCGAGACGCACAGCAGCCCTGCAAGCGTTGTATGCGTTGTATGAGTGGGTAGCGGTACGCTGGGTGTGCATCGCTTGCCGGTATCATGACACTGAGTCATGGCCTTTTGACTGCTGAAGTGCATGCCCGAGCACTAGTGAAGGTGAGGCACCCAATAAAGGCATGCCTGACAGCTCGCATTGCAAGAGGGCAGGCATGCAGCCGTACCAACGAGGGCACCCAACAGCTGTTGGCGCGACCAGCGTGTCATGGTGGTGAGCCCTTCATCCCCTCAAGGTTGACCAATGGCTCCACAGGAAAATGCTGAATAACGGCAACTCTTCAACCTGTGCGAAGATTTGCGATCAACCACGGGTGTGGAAGTTGCCCCGAGCCATCCGCAGAAGTAGAATGCATGCATATGCATGCATAACTCAGGCATGCACAGTATACGTCGGCTTTGACCAATAACAAACACAGGCCGTTGAGAATAAGATCCCGACTGCGCACAGTTGTTACGAAGTGTTAGAGGAATGAACGGGTGGAAGGCGCATCATCACAACAACGCAGGGGTTCAAATACTCTTGTTCTTGTGCAAAAAACAACCTCTTGCCGATGATCAGCGAACGGCCGACACGGTGGCCGAAGGGGGCGCTGTCACCACAACTGTGCATATCATACTACTACCAGACAGTTGAAAGCCTACCTGGGTGAACTCCGCTCAGCGATGGAGTGGAGAGTATGCTCATGTTACAACGCTGTGTCCTGGGCTGTGTCTTGGGCAAGGGTTGCAGTGGTGCTGAAACATATCCCAGCGTAACGTTGTATGTGCTGCTCGCCTTCTATCCAGTGGCAAGTGATCTCAACACCCCAAATCAGTGACTTGTCTTGCAGTAATACTGCAACTTTTATGGTATGTAACGTAGCAGGCAGGCTATGTCACTTCAGTAGCCTGTGGTGTACTACAGGAGGAACTGGACTTCAGCCTGAAGTCCAGGCTAACAAACCACAGGGCGCGCTTTCAAGCTTGAATAAATTTTTCACGCTGAAAACGTTTGCCAAATAGGACTGTCATTGAACGGCATTCTTCAACACGTGGCTCCTTTTTACAAAAAGTATTATTCCCAAAGCCAGCCGCAACATGCATCACCGTGATCACCGTGGTTGTGCGGTTTCTACATGCAACACCTACCTGTCACCCTGTGCATATTCCACGAGATATACACATATAAGTACACAGTCCACATTCCGTGATTACAGATATAAATAAACCACAACAATTTTAATAAAAGGAAACAAAATGCAAAACACAGCGGCAAACCACAAAAGCAAAGAATACTGTATTTATATACCAACAGATATTATTGATTGATTTCATTAATTAAGTAAAATTTAAGCGAATAAAACTAGCAACATTTTCTAAGTACATAATCTGATGCCAAACTTCAACAATTCTACGGAATATCACATGCGTGGTCAGCGTCAAGTGTATTTCAAAGCCAGCAGCAACATTCAGCGTTAATCACATCAACTAGCGACTAATGATACCACACAGCTGTGTACATGGCATCGTGGGCATCATGACACCGCAGGCAACCCCCTCCACTTGTCATCCGCCATGCGCTGCAGGTTGTCTACCAGCATGTCAGGTGGGCATTGCAGCTGCCACCCATCCTCCACAAGCGCCTCCATTTCCGGGCAGGGCTCAAAGGAGTGCACCCACACCCTCCTGCTGACACCATCAGCCTCCAGCCTCAGCTGGACAAGTGGCGGGCAGTCCTCCAGGCGCTCCCACAGCCACACCAGCACAGGCGCTGCTTCAGCCATGACCGCCTTCATGATCATGGCCTCAACATATTCCGCGGTTGCTGGTAGAGGCTCCCAATCCCTCTTGTGAGCTTGAATGTAGCAGTAGTGGCCCCGCTCCCCTCCCACTTCCAAACCAGGGCCATCCAACGCCAAGGAGGTCATTGGCTCGAGCTGGTCAGTTGCGCCTTGCACCACCCCAACACAGCTCAGCTCCAGATCCACGCAGCAGCCCATAGGTCCTGTCAGGCAGCCGCTGCCATCCCTGCACTCGCTGTGCGCCACCACCAGCCTCTCCAGCGCTGTCAGGGTGGTCACTCCCTCGCCCAAAGGCAGGACCCTTCTCTTGTCGTAGCCAATCACAAGCTCTGTCAGGCACGACAGGTTGGGGAAGCGGAGGTCCAAGGTGGGCTCATGGTCGACTAGTTCATCAGCTGCATACATCGGGTGCCTTGACAGCTCCTTGATTACTGTCAGGCTGTGAATGTTGGTGAGGGACGCCACGCATGGCGGCAAACATCTTTCCCAAGCATTATGTAGCAATTGCAACCCAGCTGCAGCGCCATAGAACATGTCTGGGTAAACCCACAAGCCTAGTGCCGTGAGGGCACTGAGCCTAGTGAGGCAACTGAATGACTCCCCACACAAGTCCACGCTCTTCAGCACAAGGTGGGAAAGGCTAGGGAGCATGGAGGGGAGGCTGTCCAGCTCTGAAAGCATCAACCCGCCTCCCAGGCACCCTTGGTAGCCCACCCGGTTCCCAAAGGTGAGGCTGCGCAGGCTGGTGCTGCTGCTGGGGGAGAAATACCAAGGAGCGCCCTCCTCGTGTCTCATGAAGGCCGCCATGGAGTTGAAGAACTGGGCAAGATCCGCCCCCAAGGCAAGGTCATACTCCTCCAGGTGCGGGAAGCACTCGAGGCTGGCGGGGGAGAGGAGGCCAGCCAGGTGCAGCGAGGTGAGCGCTGTCAGGGTCTGCAGGCTGTCTGACACGGCTTGGTAGGTGTCTATCATGTCGCGAGCGTGCGCACTGGCACCCTCCGTACTCAGCTCTGGTACTTCCAGCGCCAGGTGCCGCAGCTGTGACAGGCTGGGCAGGCAGGCCAGCTGCCCTGCCAGGCCGAGAATCCGCTCACGGTTTGTTTCCCAGTCTTCCCACATGCCCCACCCGCTCATGCCCGCTGACAGCGCCAGCTCCAGGTGGGTGAGGTGCGGGGCCCGGGCGAGGGAGGGGAGGGCAGCTGCGGGTGCATCAGTGATTGCCAGGTGGCGCAGGCTGGTGGCGCAGGCCAGGGAGGGCGGCAGAGTGGGGAGATCAGGTTCCATCCACGTGACTGCCAGGTGGCGTATGCTGGGCAGCACTGACTCCAGCCAGGGGAGGAAGGAGGGGTGGGAGGCGGCCGCCTGCGCGCACAGGGCAAGGTGGTTAGTAAAGTGCAATCCAACTATTTTAACCAATAGAGATAGAACAGTGCAGTATTACCAGTGCACAGTAGGCATGTGCTTGGCTGTCAGGTGGTAAGGGAGAGTGCCTTATAACTTTTCATCAAAAAACCATGGAATGTTAGCATCCCGAGCCGCAAACCTAGAGGGAGGTCCAGGGCCACTCAGGCTGTCCTAGTATTTAGGGACCTTTGCAGCAAGATTCAGATGGTACAAGCACTGCAAGGATAGTCCTGGCTGGCGCTGTACGTACAGGGGTGAATAATAGACTTGCTTGTGAGCGGGATTGAATCTAATGATATGAAGGAATTAATACCAAACGTGATGATGTGCTGCAGAAAACACCTAGACGCTGCACCATTGGCAGGTCAACCCCATTTCTGCATCTGTGGGCAAAGTACCCACGCCCTCCAACCTCCTGCCCACGCACCTCTACTGTGTCCCACAGTGGCGAGGGTCCCTGGCTGAGCGCGCGCCACTCCTTGCACACCAGCGGCACCACCAGTGCCCTCTCCTGGGTGGTGAGGTGGGCCAGAAGGGGCCTCAGCACGTCGCCGGGGAGGCGAGGAATGTGGGGAGGGGGCGGGGGAGGGGGCGGGGGTGATTTCACGGGGGTTGGTGGGGAGTGGGGGATTGCACTCGGCTGGTGGGTGGCTTGGGCCATTGTCCAGAGGTTGTGGGGCTGATGCAGGGTGGAGAGTCTCCACTGGAGACTGGCTGCAGGGGGGGAGAGGGTGTGTCAGGAGGTGGGCACTGGAGCTTGCATGGGGTAGGGTCTCCATGGCCAGGCAAAGCAGCGTGATCAGCAAGTGTGTGGCCTGTGTTAAAAATGTTTCATCAAGCGCACTCTCAGGCCAGCCGATATTGGGGGCCCGGGGTTTGAGTTCAAACCGTGGTCGGCTTGACTGCCATAAACGCAGAAAGGTGGCGACGATTGCCAAATCAGACATGGGCTGGGCACCTCCTCACCCCGTTGTTCTCAGCACGCTGGCAAGCGATGGTAACGGGCAACTCTATACATAGGCAAACAGGACACTATGTGCCGGAGAGGTGGCGGGTAAGCTTCTCCACGGGTCGAGGACGCAGTGCATGCACTTGCGTCAGAGGTTGCTGGGCACATGGACAACGTACCAAAGCTAGCGCACGCAACACGCGCTCGAAGCCTCGCGGTCTGGTCTCAGCTCACAAGTGTATCAACCTTGTTCTCTGCAGGTAGTGCTTCGCAAAACCTTGTGGGTCCGGGTTCCGGTTCCAGTTGCAGGCAGGCGCATGCATGCAAGCGGGATTCACTCGCTATGAGCTCACAGCAGTCGAGTGCCTGGCCAGGGGTTCAATGACCCAGCGATAACAACGTTGTGCTTCGTTTGCTCGCCCCACTGATACGCGGGCTCCGTATTCAAAGCGCGTGGAATTGGTTCCTGGTGAGGTAGCCAACTCATGCAGATGTAAACCCTAAACCCTAAACCCTAATCCAGTACTGCACACAGTGTGAGCAACCAACCATGACAGAAATGGCTGAACCACGCTCGGCATCGTTGGTTGCTTGCATCTCCCGATGTCCCAGATCTTGCCCTTTCTTCCTCTGGCAGTGTTTATCTTGTCGCCACGGCATACAATTGACCTGATAAGTTGCGCTGTCCAAATCGAATGGCTGCTATCAGTGCACCTAGGTGGCGCTGCAGGGGTACTGTGCATCCGCTTGCATGGCTGTTGGTATTGTGCAATACCAAACTGCAGAGACCCACACAATGATTCAAGTTTGACTGTGTTAGAGCAGGTCCATGGTCGTGCATCGACATGCGTATTGACTGCTCCTTCAATCACAGCTCCCACGGGCGCTGCAGGACTTATGCATGCTGTCTGCGCCAGCATTGCTCTATCTTGCCAACAATGGGACCATAATTACAGCTTTTTTTAGGAGTGAAGTTGCTGGTCAACATCTATATGATAGTATAAATCTATCAACAAACAAGTGGCTGTTTACGAAGTTTACGGTATCCGTCTCCGACAGCGGCGGCGCAACCACAGAGCTGCAGCGAAACGGCGGCGAAACGGCGTCGAGCATACAGAGCTGCAGCGCGTCGGCGGTCCGCGGCCAGTAGGAAAAACGACGGTGGGCTAGCTGCGGAACTTGTAAGGTGAAAGAACGGCGGCGATCAGGTGCAAGCGGGGTCGGCGATACCAAGGATGGGCGGAGCTTTCGACGTGGGCGGAGGCTTCGAAGACTAGAAAGCCTGTACAACCCGTCGCTATAAATCCTTACCTTTGTTTCAAGTGCAATTACATACGTAGCAATGACGTTCGAACCAAACGCATGCGAACATGCCGAGCTAGCTCTGCTCACAACTGGCACACATCAGTGGAGCAGTTCGTAAAACTTGTTAGTATAGACTGTGCATATATATGCACTCAGTAGCGATATCACTTGGTAAACACCCTTCAGGCTTTCCTGTACTATTGACTACCAAGGCACCCCTAACCCCCCTGTACTAGGCAGTGCCCCTTTCATTCCCTAGCTATGGCATATAGGTCACCTGCTTCTACAGCTATCTTGCAGATGCTTAACCTGTGCATCAACAGCAAAACTGTGGCAACCAGTGCAAACCTACAGATGTAGAAGATACGCACATATGTGCACCTTCATTATACACCCTATACACCCACTACACAAGGGTTAAAATTGCTGCACAAAATATCCCAACGTCTAGCAGAACATGTGCCCACCCAGTGCTCTGCTCAGAAACGGCACACACCAGCGCAGCAGTTGCTGACCTTGTTAGTAAATATACTGTTCATATATGCACACAGTAGCGAGTTCACCTGGCAACCACCCGTTAGTTTGTGTGTTCCTTTACGATACTATTGACTACCACCTTTAACCCCCTGTATGCATATGCTGCCCCTATTATGCTGAAATTCACCTGCAGCCTGCAAACGAATAACCTTTGCAGCAGCAGCAGCACGACTGTGTCAACCAGTGCAAGCCACAGATGTCCCCAAAACCAGAGATGGCATATATGTACAGACCATAATTATGCTTGCACACGGTTGCAATTGCTGCACAGAAATCCCCTAGGGTAAGCTAAACAAGGTTTTTAATTGTCAGGTTGCGGCCATTAGTGCCTTTCATATATGTCCCCAATGCATGTTGTGGCAAGACTACAGCTTGGAGGGTACAACGTCACCCAGCCTAACACCATGTGAGCGGTTGTTCACCTGCAAAGACATGACTACTGCAACTGTGAGGATGCAATAGACTTGCAAGGCTTGGCAATGCACTGTATCTATACGCTGCATTAAAAATTGAAAATGCTGATCACCCTGGGATCCCAACGGGCAAGCCAAGTAAACTTCTCAGTATGTTTTGGGTACAAATTCCAATCTTGCTACAACAACGAGGTCACACCACACGAAAGGAAATCATTTCTAGATGTGACTCAATGAAATGTTATACGGCCATGCCATGGACTCACATAGTAGGGCCATATGCATGGGCTGCACAGCATTGAATCGTCAAAAGGACGAAACAACAACGTTTCAAACCAACCCAAAACGTTACCTACAATACTCGAATACCCCCAGGTGCAGGTTCAAGCTGAAATACCAAACCCCTGCCATGGCTTGCCATTAATATTGGCTTGCACCACAGGAACACCAGTCACTGCTAGCATTCACTACGTACTCGACAATTCCACGTGCACTGTATTTCGAAAGTCTGCATAGTCCTGCTGATTGCCACAATAATTTATTTAGGCACCTGCCTCACACAGCCTATGTTGTAAATACTGGGACTGGTTGATGATGGCCATACAAGGCTCATAAAATATTACATACACATATAATGACAGTGTCATGTGTGGTGATGTCTGATATATCTGGCTACCTGTTCATCATGCTCCACCGTCCAGTGGATCTCACACATCATCTAGCAGCCGTCATGGCATACTAATACCAATAACCAACGCCGTCAAAATCCAGCAACCAAGCCTAGTCATCAACTCAACCCTTCTCACTACACAATGCAAACTTTGTTACCTTTATAAGTAAAATAAATCTAAGTACAACCACAAGGACATGGCGTAAGTCGGTGTCATCTATCTCTAAGCAGTGCCGGGACTGGGCTAGTTGGCGCAAGGCATGTAGGACTGGCTGCAAATCTGGCTATTTTTGCTGGAATGCATGTAAGTATCTATCTCCTCCAGGGAGATCATTTTTTTGTAATTCTACTTTCAGAGCTATCGCCTCACCAAACCCAGTCAAGCCTGGACCTCAGCCCCAGGGGCCAGTGGCCCAGCACAGCGCTCCGCACATTCTCTGGTGGCGGCGGGGCATCGCCGCAGGTGCCCACCTCCAGCAGCTGCAGCCGTGTGGCCCCACAGGCAAGCCGGCTCCAGTGCTTCCCGCTCGCCTGAAACAGCAGCAGGAGGGTTGGCTGGCCATGTATAATGCATGGGTGAAAAAAACAGTGGACATCCCAACATGTCTGATGTTTGGAGATCTTGCAGGATGGCAATGCCCTTGGCTAGCTCCGTTTCCTTTATTTCCTTTATTTAGCTTATTATTTATGCCCGTGTGGGTGACAAGGTTAAACCATTGTCCTAACACGATCCAACCTTGTAACCTCTGCCCATAAACCTTGCAATGGGCAGATACAACATTCTCTTCACATTTCGCACCTGGGACAGCAGCCTGGTGGTCGGGTTGGGGATGTGCAGGTGGGTGAGCTGGGACAGGGCTGCCAGGCAGGTGAGTAGGGCAGAGGGGGTCTCGCAGACGCTGGGCAAGGTGAGGTCCCTCACGCCGGTGAGGAGGGAGAGGGAAGCAATGGCTTGCTTCCACTTGCGCCACTCCACCTTGGTGGGCTGGTGGGAGGGGTCGGGGTTGCTGTGTGGAAGGGGGAGTAAAATGATCAAGAGAATGTAAAGAAATTGAATATATTGGGCTAGTGGGAGGGGTCGCGGTTGCTGGGGAAGGGAAGCAAACAAATTTACAAGATTGCGGCCCACCAATCGTGCCGCTCCCAGATGAGATGAAGCAACTCCAAGCCCTAAATCCTAAAACCCGCACAGTGCCACCCGTCTCACCTGTGGAGAGATGGCGGCATGGAGTTTGACCCCACGCCGGTGCGCTCATCCTCGAATCCCAGCTGCGTCAGGTGGGGATGCTGCAGCAGGGTGGGGATGAGCGCTGGGGAGGGGAGGAACAGGCTGTTGACCTTCAGCTCCCGCAGCCCCGTCAGCACTGCAAGGCCCCCTGCAGCATCATTGGCTGCCACCAGCCAAGGGTGGCAAGGGTCTGTCCCGTCCCAGGCATCCGCATCGTGCGCCCACTCGGGCGTGGATCCTCGGGTTGCTGGGTGTGTGCACAGGTGCATGTCCTCCCACATGATTTTCAGCGATGACAGACGCGTCAGATGGCCTGCAATTGGACAGTACATATATAAGTGGATATGCACGCATCTGCAACTGGAAATTGTGCAAATGCGGTCAAGCTTTTGTCTGCAGTGCGCTGCAGTTGGAATAGCGATAGTGCACAAGCGGTGAACTTCTATCTGATATATACATCAGGACGGCAAAACCACAAATAAGCAAATTAAAATAGAGCGTGTAAACTACAAGGCGTTTGCTGTAACCAAGCGCAGACACCGGTACGGCAGATGCACCCCTATATCTGCATGTACAGCACGTGGCTATGGACGACATCACAGGCAAGGCCTACCTGTAATACACTCCCACAAGGTCCTGAACAGCGCCAGCGTCCCCTCAGGCGTCAGCCCCTCCACAGCACACTGGAACATCGTCAGCTTGCACAGCCCCGTCAACCCGCTCAGCCCCCGCAGCGCGCCGTGGTTAGTCCCCAGCGTATGCAAATTCTCAATCTGAAGCTGCGTCAACCCACCCAGGCCAGGCAGCATGTCCAGCCAATGGGTGGTCATGGTGGCTGGGTCCCAGGAGGGATCCCGAACATCCTCCACAAACAAATATTTCAGCTGAGAGAGCGATGCCAGTGCGCTGGGTGCCGGCCCCTGTGCGCCTGGGCTGGTGACCTTGGCGTGGAGGCTGGTGAGGTGGGGCAGGGCTTCCACCAGGGACGCGTGGGCGGGGGGCGGCCAGTCGCAGTCGGGGCGGGCGCTGCGCAGGTCCTGGAGGCTAGCCAGGCATGCCAACATGCGGTCCAGGTCTTGGGAATTGACGCCTGTGGTTTGGCACGGAGGGTGGGTTGATCCAAAACACAAAATTATTTGTTTTCCAATTTTTAGTTTCATCCTATAGGTTTGGATGCTCAGGCAATTTGGTGGTACATGGTGCATCCAGCAAGCAGATGGACTTGGTTTTGTGCGGGGGTTTGAATTTGCTCAGGTGGTTTGCCATGGAAGTGTAATGTATTGGATGTCACATTAATGATTTACGGTCTGCTACCACACAGGAGCACAGCATGGAGGTCAAATGCTGATCTCATTACAGGAGACGATCCCATATATGGCACAGGCAATTATGAACAACTTTGCAGTCTGCTCTTGAACAGGCGCATTGGCTAAGGCAACGTAAAAACAGTATTTGCCCTCCTGTCCACTAATTCACTTTACAACAAATATACGCCCCGCCACCCACCTTGAGAGTTGGATGGCCCCTGCCACGTCAGCTCCCTCAGCCCCTGCAACGCCGCCAGCTGGCGCACCGACTCCAGCCACACCCCTTGCTCGTCAAAGTCAAAGTACAGCCCTTGCACGTTCAGCCCCGTCAGGCAGGTGAGTCTGCTGACTGCACGCAGCACCTCGCTCCCGGGAATTACGTGGTAGGAGTGGGAGAGGTCCAGTGCCACCAGTGAGACCAGGGGGGTGAGGAAGTTGGGTCGGTCCTCTGGGGAGGTCAAGCCCAGATTGGGGATTGCCTCGGGCAGCATGCAGCCCTGTGGGCATAGAAATCCATAAATGAGACATTATATTAAATAAACAATATATTTATGCAGCTCTGTGAGGTGGGCCCAGAAAGTAGTATAAAATTGGGTTTGTGAAAAGGCACTGGTTGGTGTTTATGCACGGCACTGATATACCATTACTGCAGTACAGCCAGCATAGCAGGTCCCGGGCACAGCTTATGTCACTTGCTTTATATATTCTCACACAAGATGCCATGCGCCAAATGCATGCAAGGCTTTGTGCATGCTTGTAACCAAACCCTAGGCAAGGGTTTAGGGTTGATCACCTTGATCGCCAGGTCCTGGAGGTTGGTCAGTGCAGCCAAGGGGGGCACATCTTCTTCGATGATTATCCCCCCCAGGAGCAACGATGTCAGCCCCGTGAGGGCTGCCAGGGGGAGCAGTGACAGCCGCAAAAACAGGTGGCGCTCATACACCGGTGACTGGCCTTGGGAGGTGAGGGAGAATGCCTTCAGCTGGCGCATAGCCGAAAGCCCTTCCAGGGTTTGCACCGCGCGCCAGGTGTTCAGCAACTGCAGGGCTGTGAGCTGCGTGAGCTGCCAAAGCATGGTGATGCCATCGGGGCTGGATTTGTGGTGGAAGCACACGCTGCGCAGGCTTGGGTAGTGGGTCAGGGCAGCAATGGAGCGGCTGGTGCTCTCGGGATCCACCCAATCCAAGGCAATCCCTATGTGGGAAAGGTTTGGGAACCGCTCCCCCAGGCGCTGCACGTCCCCTTCCCCTGAACTGAGGCTGTGCTGGCTGCCATCCATGGGGACCAGAACCCCAGCGAGGGTTTCCAGGTGGGTGAGGTGCGGGTCGAGGGTTTGGCGCCAGGATTGGCACACGGAGCGCAGCAAGGGGGCGAGGCTGGCGTGGGAAGGGCTACTGGGTAGGGGGTCTTCAGTGTTGGCGTTGGTGTCGTGGCTGCCAGGAGGGAGGGTACCTTGGACATCTGCCAGCTCGTGGATGAGGTCTGGTAGGACCAACTGAGCCCAGTCCTGCTCTGGATCCATGCTGTGGGCTGGGGGCGGTGCGAGATGGGATCCAGGGGCAGTCATTACTAGCACGGCAGTGGCAAAAGTGACGCAATAAAGACCAGAGCTCACGTTGCGTGGCTGCTGACTCAAGGCTGTTCAACTGGACAAGTACACCGATATATATAAGGGGATGTTTAAAATGAAGTTCTCAACTCAATAGTTGCCCTCATAGGCAGGTTGCAGATTGGTACTTGTACCCCACTGGCGGCAAAGTATCAAAGGACGAGCCAGCACACGAATAAACGTCCGCAGCGTGGGATCCACAATGTAACGCCTAACCTGTTCGACAAACCGCTAGTCCCAAGCAGTTTGGCATACTGGAGGCTCCTGGTGGAATACCTTGTACCGGTCGCTTGACTTTTAGTGGTCGTTCATTGGCGCCGGTTTCGCATACGCTTCCGTAACCCATAACACATAACTGCAGCATCTGGGTGGCCCCTCACCAAACGAAGTCCAGATCAGGGTGGTCCTTTCCTAGAGACAGTGAACTTCGCATAGGTTGTAAGCTGCAGACTCTGCACTATTACAAATTCTGTGGAAGTGGGTCCTCTGGCTATTCACATCAGAGCTGTTCCACTGCCACATGCCTACAGGCTGTCACATGCATCCGGCCAACTGGAACAGTTTCGAAACCACGCACTTGAGAGCTGAAAGCAGAAGCCTGCAGGGCGCCATCAGTACTGATTGCCCGATATCAAGGTATTCCTTTAGACCTTGGTTTGAAAGAGTGCTTGCTTCTCCCAACTTCGCAAGCTGCAAATGCTGTATGCATGCATTTTTGCCACAATGCATACATTGCGCCATTCATTGGCTTATTGAGGAGGTGAGGATAAAGGAACACCCATAACTCATGGAAATCGAAATCCTACTTGGTACGTTAGTGCTTAGACCTATGCAGATAACATTCATAGGCATGGGTTAACACCCCATGAACCACAGGGTTAGGGTTAGGATTTACCTGGGTGTCATGCAGCCTTCATTCATCACCGCCCTTCCCTCCTTGCAGCTGCTCCCCACCTCGCGTTGCTCTTCCACCTCTAGTCACCCTCCAGCCTAGTCAACCACTCATCGCCTGATCCCATGGCGCCACAGCTGGAACCCCTGCGATGCCCCCCTCCGCTCCCCACCCACGTGCTGCAGCCCCTCCTATCCCCCCTCACTACCCAGGAGCGGGCAACAGTGGTGCCGCTGGTGTGCAAAAGGAGTGGCGCGCACTCAGCAAGGGGCCCTCGCCACTTTGGGACACAATAGAGGTGCGTGGACAGGGGAGTCAGTGCTAATCCTGGCAAGTTACTATTGCAGCTATTCTTTGTGGTTGTGATGCCTGCGGGGGAATTGCATGATTGTATTGGTCTGGTATCGTTGGGGTTTGGGAGTGCCGAAACCAAGACTTCTAACATTCTCTGATTTTTCCTGAGTCAGGAAACCTCAGGAAATCTCAGCAAATTTCAGGAATATGAGGAGTCTTGCCATTACCTCATGGCTGCCAAGGCTACTGCGCAATTAATGTTGTGGCTGCTAGTTGCAATTACTCGGCATATGCGCTCTGGTATTAATGTGTTCCATTGCCAATTTATATGTACTATGGTGACCAGGTTCTGCTCACAAAATGCTCATGCAACGCTACCATGCCAATCACTCTTCCTGCAGGCCAATGCCTCCCACCCCTCCTTCCTCCCCTGGCTGGAGTCAGTGCTGCCCAGCATACGCCACCTGGCAGTCACATGGATCACGCCCGCCCTGCCGCCCTCTATGGCCTGCGCCACCAGCCTGCGCCACCTGGCACTCACCGATGCGCCCGCGGCTGCCCTCCCCTATCTCGCCCACGCCCCGCATCTCACCCATCTGGAGCTGGCGCTGTCAGCGGAGGCGAGCAGGTGGGGCATGGGGCAAGGTGTGGCGGTGATGTGTGCGCGCTTGCATGGCCTGGCAGGAGCACTGGCCTGCCTATCCAGCCTGTCACAACTGCAGCACCTGACGCTGGGCATGCCAGAGCTGGCTGTGGATCTGTTTAATGGTGGAGATTTCAATTTCGAAGGTCCCCGGGCCATGGTGCGCGCCTACCAGGCCGCGTCAGACAGCCTCCATGCGCTGACAGCCCTCACATCACTGCACCTGGCTGGCCTCCCCTCCCCTGCCAGCCTCGAGTGCTTTCCCCACCTGGAGGAGATTGACCTGGGCTTTGGGCGGGACCTGGCCAAGTGCCGCAAGGTTATTTATGACCGGCCTGCTATGTGGTCTGCAGGCCGGGAGGGCATGCCACATCTACTAGTCGCCAGCCGTGGCACCAGCCTGCGTAGGGTCACCTTTGGCATGCGCATGGATGCCCCAGAGCCTGATAAGTGCAGTGTGGTCTTCCCGATACTGGACAACCTCCCCTCCATGCTCCCCAGCCTTTCCCACCTTGTGCTGCGGCATGTGGACATGTATCTTGACAACCTGGCGTCCATCAGGGGCCTCACCCAGCTCAGTGGCCTGACAGCACTGGGGTGTTGGGTCTATCAGCTTGTCGAAGGTCCAGGGGGGCCTTACGATGATTGGGACAGGCTGGTTCCTGTCTTTGTCGCCTCCCTCACTCACCTTCAGAACCTGACATACATCAATGTCCTCCTAGCAACACCTGAGCATGCAGAGGATTACCCATTCAGCATGGATTCCCTGGAACAACTGGCTTGGGCGGACTTGGACATCGGCGTCCCTGAGCTTGAGGGCCTGACAGAGCTTGTGGTCAGCGTTGACGAATGGAGTCCTGTGCGCATGGACGATGGGATAACCACCCTGACAGCGCTCCAGAGGCTGGTTGTGGCCAACACCAAATACATTGTCAGCGTAGGGGACCCTATGGGCTGCTATGTGAACCTTGGACTGTGCACCATTGGGGTGGTGCACAGTGCACCTATGTCAAGAACGTACTCCCCACTTAGCCCTAGGATGGAAGCGCTAAGGGCGCGGGGCGACTACTGCTTCATCAAAGCGCACAAGTGGGATTGGGCGACTGCACCAACGCCAGTGGAATATGCAGGGGCAAATGAGTATGCACAGGTGATGAAGGCGGTCATGGCTGAAGCAGCGCCTGTGTTGCTGTGGCTGTGGGAGCGCCTGGAGGACTGCCCACCACTCGTCTGTGTGTACTTGGGAGAAGCGGTTGATGGGGCCGGGAGAGGTGCACGGGTGCACTCCTTTGTGCCCTGCCAAGCTGGATGCGTATGTGGAGGGAGGGTGGCAGCTGCACTGCCCTCATGCCATGCTGGCAGACAACCTGCAGCGCATGGTGGATGCAGATTGGGAAGGGCTGCCTGTGGTGATGTGATGCGTTGAATAACGTATACACATCACTACACTTAGAAGCAGTTGGTATGTTGCTGCTGGTTTTGAGATTATGTGTTGACAACGTGTCTTCAACGCAACTAAGATTGATCATCATTGTGATCCAGCATCAGAGTCTGGACTGAGGGTATATGCAGTTTAACTGGAAATTACAGTGATATGCATCACTGTTTATTATCAATGGGTGTGACAATTGGTTGATTGCGTGTCTGGCTGTATTATTGGAACGCATGTAAAAAAAAGAAAAAAGGGTAATTGGTTGTGCGGATGTAGTGCATGCATGTTTCAGTACGCCACTGCTAATTATTGCAGCTGTAAAATGAATGCCTCATTGCTTACTCATTGCGTTTAATTGCGGGCCCCGCGCAATCATGGGTTAAAACAGGAAATTTCCGCGGGGCAACGCACGCATGGCGGTCTGCACTGGAGAGCTTTGCTGTGGGCAATGCTTGAAGGAATGCATGGGAAGGGCATATTAACATCAAAATGTCACCAGTGGTTGCAACTGCACCCTAAATCCCTATTAGTATTCATGCTTCCATTCTGAAACCCTGGTTTAGGGTTTCCGCTGTGTGCAATCGGTGAATGTTTGTTGCCACAGTTGCTTGGCACTGCTGCCAGCTGGGTTGCAAGCACAAGCTTTTGTTTGCATACTATCTGGTACATGCATTACTAGTCATCTGGACCGTTCTCGAAACCAACTGCCAATGTGTGATGCCAGTTTCCTCAGGAGTCTGGTCCCAGGTTACATATTCCATCGGAAGGGGCAATCGGATGCTGCAGGCCGACGCTTGACATATCGTGCATATAAAATAGGTAGCCTCCGTAGCATACACAGTGACTGACGCCAAGGTCACGTACGGTGTATTTGACATTGCACAAGCTTGCATAGAAGACAACAAGATACCTTTTGGAACCTCCTACTGCGTGTACAAGGAGCTGAGTTTTCTTGGAGTTTGGCACACACCGTGGCATACGTGCAAAGGTGTTGTAATATACTAACACGTCCAAACGGACAGTGCGTAGCACAGCACAGAAAATCGCGCTATGCCTTTATTATGCGTATGCAGTGCAATGCAGTCCACTCAGTGCACAGGTGTAGTCAGCTTAGGAGAGGTTTGGGCCCCGACATGTCATAGGCATGTCTAGTTCCAGAGTCATGGTGTAATCAGTGGTTACACGGATGGCGTATGCCATGGATAGGGGAAAGCATATTGCCACGATGGGCCAAGAAGGATCTGTAGAACAGGGGTGCGAGCTAGGAGTCGGAAAAGAGTATATATAGTGTGCACTGTAAATAGCTTCCAAACCAGGCTGGAAGTTCCAAGCAAGTGCTACGCCTGGTAGGTGCAAGGCACGTCCAGGTGCCAAGCATGTGCAAGTGCTGAGCATCCCCAGGTGCTGAGCATAAACTGCAAGTACTAGGAATGAACTGCAGGCTAGTCAAAGAGGTCAAAAAGGTGCTTGATGGTAATGCATGCCTACACATGCGGGTCGCATGTGCAAATCAGTAAAATAGATAGGTGCTTGAAAAAGGTGAGTGCTATAAAATATTATGTGGCAAGTGCATGTGCACCACTAAGTATTCAGGGCACGGCATGTCCTGCCACAGTGTGCTCAGCAGGCCTTGAGCTAATTCAGATCATTGGCAAGGTGAGGAGTTTAGCTGTTGTCTCCTTGATGCCAATTGGTTGAACCTGCTAACAACGTGCTGTCTGTCGTTGTGAATGATAGCTTGGTATGTGGCACATCGAAGTGGCTTGCCACAGATCCACCCCACAAGGTCACTAGCAGCTGCATGTGCCCCATGATCTGCTCACAAATCCAGAGCTGAGAGTGCATTGCATGCATTTGACACTGCCAAAGGTCATATAAATGCTGCTAGTTTCATCAAGTCTTGCTGGTCTCACCTGTCAGCCCAATGCAGGCCGGCCCAATGGCCCATATAGAGTCCCTTATAAGGGCGCTGGTGACCCTCATGTGAACCCCACCTGTCAGTGAGCCTTCACTCCCTCCTGCAGCTGCCATCCACCCTGCCACACTACACCACCTCTTAACGATATGAACCAAGCCATACACAAGCCACCTGCACTCTCCACCCCTTCTGGAGAGCAGGGTGAATCACCTGCCTCCATGGATCGACCCGAGCCCCCGCCTCCTCTCCCCTCCCTCCCTTCCCTGTTGCTGCAGCCCCTCCTGGCCACCCTCACCACCCAGGAGAGGGCACTGGTGGTGCCGCTGGTGTGCAAGGAGTGGCACGTGCTCAGCCAGGGCCCCTCACCACTTTGGGACACGGTAGAGGTGCGTGGGCAGTAGCTAGGAGGGTGTGGCTACCTTCCACAATTTACAACAATGGGATTCAATCCAATTTGGCAAGTGAACAGTACAGCATCTGTTGTCATGATGATGCCATTGGTGGGTTCAGCACGTCATGTGTTTAAAATTTGCCAAAGATTTAGTCACCCATGAGCTTGTCCAGGTTGGGATAGGATGATATCAATTGTGCAAAGTTGCAGGACTTGAAGATAGGTATATTGACCACCCACCTCCACCGCCGCTGCTCCGCCTGATTGCCAACCACTGCCAGCCAGGGTGCACTTGTGAATAGTGCACTCTAAACACACCCATCTACTCGCCCAAATGGTCATGGTAAACAGCCATTTGTACTGACCACATAGCCTGCCTGTCCTCATAGGCGGCTGCCTCCCATCGCTCCTTCCTCCCCTGGCTGGCGTCAGTGCTGCCCAGCATACGCCACCTGGCAGTCACATGGATCAAACCCGCCCTGCCGCCCTCCCTGGCCTGCGCCACCAGCCTGCGCCATCTGGCACTCGTCGATGCGCCTGCACGCACCATCCCCTCCATCGCCAGCGCCCCACATCTCACCCACCTGGAGCTGGCGCTGTCAGAGGGAATGAGCGGATGGGGCAGGGGTCATGACCTTAACACAAACCTGAAGGGCATCCGTGGTCTGGCAGTGCAACTGGCATGTCTATCGAGACTGTCTCAGCTGCAGCACCTGACACTAGAAATACCGGAAGTGAATTGGGAGTGGGATACTGGGCACACTCAGGCTATAATGCACAGCTACGATGGCATGTCAGGCAGCCTTCATGCTCTGACAGCGCTTACGTCACTTTACCTGGCTGGCCTCCCCGCGCCCACCCGCCTCGGATGCTTCCCCCACCTAGAGGAGATAGACCTTGCTTTTGGGCTGGATCTGGCCAACTGCAGCAGCCACCGCAACATGATCGAGCTGGTATTCCCTCAAGTTGGCACCTAGCAGCAACACCAGCCTGCGCAGCCTCACCTTTGGGAACAGAGTGGGCTACCGAGGGCGCCTAAGAACCGGGTTGGTGCTTTCAGAGCTGGACAGCCTCCCTTCCATGCTCCCTAACCTTTCCCACCTTGTGGTAAAGAGCGTGGACGTGTATGGGGAGTCATTCAGTTGCCTGTCTAGGCTCAGTGCCCTGACGGCACTAAGCTTGTGGGTTCACCCAGACATCCTCTACGCGGCTGCAGCTGGGTTACAACACAACGATTGGGACACATTTGTGCCGCATTATGTGGCGTCCCTCACCTATATTCACAGCCTGACAGTAATCAAGCACCTGTCATGGCACTTGGGCAACCCAATGTATGCAGCTGATGAAGAAGTCGACCATGAGCCAACCTTGGACATCTGCTTCCCCGACCTGTTGTGCCTGACAGAGATTGTGATTGGCTACGACAAGAGAAGGGTCCTGCCTCTGGGCACGGGCATCACCACCCTGACAGCGCTGGAGAGGCTGGTAGTGGCCCACATCGAGTGCAGTGAATCATGTGACAGCGGCTACCTGACAGAACCTATGGGCTGCCGTGTGGGTCTGGAACTGAGCACCATTAAGGTGGTGCACGGATCAAGTGGGCCAACCTATTTTGAGTTATATGGCCATGGGTATGAAGCGTACCCAGAACAGGAGCGGGGCCACTTCTGCTGCATCGAAGCTAACGAGGGGGGTTGGCCACCTGAGTCAACAGAGTGTGCAGAGGGGATGATAGCAGCCATGGATGAAGCAGCGCCTGTGTTGATGTGGCTATGGGAGCGCCTGGAGGACTGCCCGCCACTTGTCCAAGTGAGGCTAGCAGAAGGGGATGAGGGGGTCAGCAGGAGGGTGTGGGTGCACTCCTTTGTGCCCTGTCCTGAGCTGGATGCGCATGTGGAGGGCGGGTGGCAGCTGCACTGCCCACCTGACATGCTGGTAGACAAGCTGCAGCGCATGGTGGATGAGGAGTGGAGGGGGCTGCCTGCGGATCATGATGAGCTTGAGGTGCCGCAACTGTTTGTGTGGTGATCAGTGCCATGGTAGTGTAGTTGTCATGACCGTTGGCTAATGGAAAACCGTTACATTTTTACTACTAGTAGTCTGGAGTCCACTACAAGTCCACTGCCAGATGGTGATTGAACTGGTGGAAACATACAATGTATGCCATATTATGTCTTTCAACGCCATTCATCATTGTGAATAGCATCGAAGTCTAAACCGTTTAGAGGGCGTATGCAGTGTTGCTGAGAGTTTCGTGACAATGTCATGCATCCAATTTTTCAATTTTGGGTGCGACAAATGGTTGCTTGGTGAAGTGTATGGTGATATCAAATTTCCACCACAGTGACTGCAGCCTGGCTCATTGATAAGCCATCATGATGCAGCTAGGCTGGCAACACTGTCAGCCTGAAAGCCTCGTTACAAACGGTGGTCTGCTGCATAGTTTTTCAGGTATTCAATGTGCACAGCATGCCGGAGGGAAATTCCTTCATTCAATGCAGACCATGCCATGTAGGGTTTAGGGTTTCAATTGTGTAGAGGGATCCTGGGGTTCTCATTGGGATTATGAAACACCAGGTGACCTCGTCACACAAGTGTTTGGGCTGTTGACATCAACTTGAAGGCAAGAGTCGGCTTGAATTTTAAGCTTCAAGCTCTTGCTTGCTCTCCATACCAGTCAGCTGCCACACTGTCTTTGGAAGCAACTGTGTAAGGAAACTGTCACTTACCTCGTATCCTAAAAGAATCGGACGCCGATCTGTCAGAGGTGAGAGGTTGCATGTCGTGCATAGAACAAGGTCCTCAGTATGCTTTGACGTCAAGATACAAAGTTTGACGCTGTTTGATCAGAAGCTTGCATGTAAGACAAGAAGACGTTTTTTGGCCCTGAGGGAGGCTCCCAGTGCGAATACAAGCCCCTGCGTCTTGGAGTTTGGCACTTGTGCATAGGTGTGCTCAGCAGGTACTGAGGCCAAGGTGAGTAGGTTTCAGTTAGTTGTCGCCGAAGGTTATTGTAACATAACACGTTTGCTACTTGAACCCATGCAGCCTTGAGCAACCTGCTACTAGAAACGATTCACGTTCGTGCACTCGGTCTGATTGGCAGCTCAGGCTAAATCATAACCATTGCCAGAGCCTTCCACGCCACACAGGAATTGCATGTGTCCCATTCTCTGCTCTCACAAACCTCTGAGAGTGCCACTGCATGCATCCAAACTGCCAAAAGTCACCCACATGCTGCCAGTGCCACTGGCTTGTCAGCTCACTGGCCTCACTTGGTGTTGCCCATACCACTGATGTCCCTCCACTGTAAAACCCTCCACTTCATGGTGAAAGCCACCTATCAGTGAGACTTTCACTCCCTCCTGCAGCTGCCAGCTTGAATCTATTCTGCCAGGCTCCACCACCTCTATAGACCATGATGGACCAAGACATCAACCAGCCACCTGCATTCCCCACCCCTTCTGAAAATCAGGGTGACTCACCAGCCCCCATGAATCCACCCGAGCCCTCGCCTCCCGTCCTCTCCCTCCCCTCCCTCCTGATGCAGCCCCTGCTGGCCACCCTCACCACCCAGGAGCGGGCAGCGGTGGTGCCGCTGGTGTGCCGAGAGTGGCAGGCTCTCAGCCAGGGGCCATCGCCGTTGTGGGACACGGTGGAGGTGCGTGGGCAGGGGTTACTGGAGTATAGATACTTGCACAAATTACAAAAATGGATTGGCAAGTCAACATAGCAGCATCTGTTGTCACGATGGTTGTGCCTGCAGCGTGTATTGTATTTTGCCAATAAATATGGTTTTTATTAATGGGCTAGTTTAGGTGCGGATTGGACCGATTGGTAGTGCAATTGTATCAACCAGGTGAATAAAACAGAACCTTGAAAAGTATTAGCCACCCACCTCTACAGCCTGACTGCCAAATACCTAATCAGATGGTTGCACCCTACAATATACTGTCTGCCTGCCCAAGTGGTACTGAACACCGTGCATGTTCTCACAGGCGGCTGCCGCCCATTCCTCCTTCCTCCCCTGGCTAGATTCAGTGCTGCCCAGCATACGCCACCTGGCAGTCTATTGGATCGCACCTGATCTGCCTGCCCTGCCGCCCTCATTGGCCTGCGCCACCAGCCTGCGCCACCTGGCGATCGCCAATGCGCCCGCAGCCGCCCTCCCCTCCCTTGCCTGCGCTCCGCACCTCACCCACCTGGGGCTGGCGCTGTCAGTAGAGGGATACGGGTGGGGCATGGAGCGAGACTGGGCAAGAAATCTAGAGGGCATGCATGGCCTGGCAGTGCAGCTGGCATGTCCATCCAGATTGTTGCAGCTACAGCACCTGACACTGGAGATCCCAGAGCTGAATGTGGATTGGCGTGCGCCCGCTCAGGAAGTGATGAGCACATACCATGCCATGTCAGACAGCCTCCATGTGCTGACAGCACTCACGTCCTTGTACCTGGTTGGCCTCCCTGGTCCCACCCGCCTTGAGTGCTTCCCTCATCTGGAGGAGATGGACCTTGCTTTTGGGTTGGATCTGGCCAACTGCAGCCGCCACCACAATCTGATGAGGCTAGTGCTCCCTCAGACAAGCGCCATGATAAACCAGCCGTGGTATTTGGCCCCCAGAAGCAGCAGCAGCCTGCACAGTCTCACCTTTGGGAGCCGGGTGGGCTACCGAGGGCAATATGGAAGCGGGATGGTGCTATCAGACCTGGAAAGCCTCCCCTCCATGCTCCCTAGCCTTTCCTACCTTGTGCTGCGATGCGTGGGCGTGTGTGGAGAGCCTATCACTTGCCTCTCCAGGCTCAGTGCCCTCACAGCACTAGGCCTGTGGGTTTACGGTGACTCAGGCATGCGTCACGATGCTGCTCAACTTCGGCACAATGATTGGGATGCATTTGTGCCACAATGTGTGGCGTGCCTCACCAACCTTCAGAGTTTGACAGTACTCAAGGACCTGTCGAGACCAGGGTACAACACGAGGTATGCAGCTGGTGGACTGGTCAACCCATGGCATGGCCCAACCTTGGACATCCGCTTCCCCGATCTTCCTGGCCTGACAGAGCTTGTGATTGGCTACAACAGCAGAATGGCCCTCCCCTTGGGCAAGGGAATGACCACCCTGACAGCACTGGAGAGGCTGGTGGTGGCGCACGGCGAGTGCAATGATATATATGACAGCAGCCACCTGACAGAACCTATGGGCTGCTGTGTGGGTCTGGCACTGAGCACCATCGGGGTGGTGCACGGCAAGGAGCCAGCCTACTTTGAGTCATATGGCCCTGAGTTCAATGCTCACTCTGATCAGGAGTTGGGTCATTATCGCTATATCGAAGCTCGCAAGGGGTATTGGACGTCTGCACCTGAGTCAACAAAATATGCAGAAGCGATGAACTTCAAGGCTGTCATGGCTGAAGCAGCGCCGATGTTGGTGTGGCTGTGGGAGCGCCTGGAGGACTGCCCACCACTGGTCCAAGTTAGGCTGGCAGAAGGGGGTGAAGGGGTCAGCAGGAGGGTGTGGATGCACTCCTTTGTGCCCTGTCCTGAGCTGGATGTGCATGTGGAGGGAGGGTGGCAGCTACACTGCCCACCTGACATAATGGCAGACAAAGCTGCAACGCACGGTGGATGACAAGTGGAGGGGGTTGCCTGTGGATCATGATGAGTTTGAAGTGCCGCAACCGTTTGTGTGGTAATCAGTGCCGTTATAGTATCAATGTCATATGTCAAATGTTCACCATCGTTGGCTGCAGCATGGAATCATTGAGTCACAGCACAGGTCCAGTGAATGGATAGTTAATGGTCAACCGTGAATGAGTTGGTGGGAGTATACAGGTGTCACTGGCAGTGTCTGTGCTGCAGCAGGCTTGCTAAAGCTCTGAAGCTGTTTTACAATTGTTACGGCCCCTAACGTTTGGGTGCCGCTTAGCTTGTGTACAAGTCGTATCACATTATTATTATGATTTTTGTGCATGTCATTTCACACCATCATCCGGGATGCATTGAGGCCCTCTGGATGCATTAAGGCTTGTCCAGTATAAAAGTGTATATAACAAGTGTATACTATGTGACAGGTGTACACGGTGACCGTGCATTGCGGAAGTTGGTTCTTAACTGCAGATTCAAACTTTTGTCATGACTGTCATGACACATGAGCGTTGCTGAGCATGATATTGGGTTGACAATGGAACCCCAAACACTTTGATAGGACATGTATAATTATGTAATTACAAAGAATGAACGCTTTTTTTATATTTTGTGGTTGGTTTGTGAATCATTCCATTATGGAGGTGGATGATTCATTGGCCTGTTGCAGCTGCAGCTTGGCATGTGAATGCCAATCTCTGCCTGTAGGTACTGTTTTGCCATTTATGAAGATCAGCACATTGTCAATACTTGGAAGTATTGACAATGTGCTGATCTAGCACACTTCAGAAGTTCAACTGGAGTTCACAACTGGCGTGTAGCACGCCTGTACACATCTTGGGGTTGCTCAGACTGTCCGTGCCTTGTGTATCGATGATACCATCATTGCATTACAAATGTATTTCACGCTCATGAACGTGCTTAGCCTACCAAACTGAAAGCACATGCCATTGCCTCTATCACATCATGCGTGCACCAAGAGTCCTTTGCACCGAGCGTCGGACTCCCCTTTCTTTTTTTTCTTATCTATTGAGTTGTGACAAATGAAGTATTATACTCAGCATACAACCCTGCCATGGCACGTGGAAAGAAGAAAAAGGACTCCTCCCAGCACACCCATGCGGATGGATTTCACTCGACTGCGCGCTACAGCCTGTATTTCCCTCTGAGCTGCTCCATAGCCTGCCCCTCCTCCGCACCACACCCCGCCTCTGCAACCCCCCATGCCTCGCGCAACCCCGCCCTGTCCCGCCCCGAAAGGCACATGGTCACCATGTCGAACCTGGCCACACGAAAAAAAAGCAAATGAAGTTAAGCTCTGCCTGTCCTTGAACAAGCGCTTAGGTTGATAGCACCTGCAGGCGGTGATGAGCACCGTCCCCACGTGGATACACTGACCAGATGTGGCCACATGCCGGAGCACTTCTATCTTTCACATCCAGCTGCCAAGTGCCCCTCCCAAGGCAATATGAGAAAATGAAGGAAATGTATCTATCGATGCATGATATTATAGCTCAATGTCAAATTTATCCCAGATACCACCACTATATTCATTAAATAATTGTTTTAGATATTTGGTTGTGCACTGGCTTTCCAAATTACTTACATGAAGCTGTACAGCCAGATTAGCATATAGAACGGATTGTATTAGATAACAACAATACGAAATTTGGCCATTTCAGGGTTTATGGTTTAGCGTTTATCGTACCTGGCCACCCCCGCCAGCTGCTGCAGAAGCCTGAGGCGTTGCTGGCCTGGCCCCATGGCCAGCGCGGCGTGGGTCACGGCCACCAGGAGGGCCCCTGAGAGGATGGTTTTGAACAGCGCGGGTACCGCAGTCGGATCCAGCAGCTGCATGTAGCGCTGCTGGAGGTCTGGCTTGTCCTTGAGGCCCCGCCAGGTGCGCTCAAAGTCAACGCCTGGGGGGGTAAAATGGGGGGCACGCACATGTGAGTTTGCTTGGGGTGGATTGCATGTAACAATCAAACAGGAAACGTGAAACGCATGCAACATGCGGCTGTAATTGCAAGCGGCTAACTATGTAAATGTGGGCTATTAAATGGAATGCGCTGTGATCACTCGTTGCCATTGCATTCCGCAGCGTGCCATAGCCCATCCATCAACATCTCCACGGGCCAGCCCTCACCAGCCCCTAACCCCAACGCCCATGTGGGTCCCTCAAACACCTCGACCTCGCCTCCCATCCCGATCCCCCACCCACCTGACTGCGACACCCTCATGCCCACATAAACCCTAAACCCAAAACCCAACACCTAAGCCTAAACCCGCTCCCCAAACCTAACCCACCTGACTGCGGCGCCCTCATACCCTCTTGTGCCGCCAGCCGAGCCGCCAGCTTGACCCCCTCCTCCTTGTCAGACGCCACCGCCGCTGCCTCCACCAGTGGTGCGCGGCCCTGCGATGACTCACCACCCGCCTGTGATGCCTCCGCACCGCCTGGTACACCCGCCTCCACTCCTTGCATGGGTACTGCCTTGGAAGGGGCTGTGACAGTAGGCTGTGGCAATGAGGTGCGTGCCTGAGGGGGTGCAGCTGGTTGAGATTGGCTCCCTTCCTGTGCCACACTTGCCTGGGCTTGTGCCCCAGATTGAGCGTGTCTCCCCCCTTGCTGTGGCCCCGATTGGGTGTGTTTCCCCCCTTGTTGTGTTCCACATTGGGCGTGCTTCGCGCCCTGCTGTGCCGCTGCCCGCAGCTGTTGGGCTGCGCTGAGTGAGCCGCTCTCCTGTGGAATGACCACCTTGGTGGTGCCAAACAGGCCGGTGGCGTCGTCGTCACCTGCGGCCCTGGGCCGGGTGGCGATACCCTCGGAGGGTTTCGTGGAGGGATCCAGGAGGAGGCTGGAGGTGGGCTGGCGCCGGGCGGCGGCGGGTTGCGGTGGCTGCACATGGGGGGCCTCTGTGCTTGCGGTCGCATGGTGCAGCCCCCCTTGGCCACTGGCGGCGGCTGCGCTGGGAGCGGGTTTTCCAATTGCCACTGGGGAGGTTGGATCAGCCAGTGGCGTCATGGCCGGTGATGGTGGCGGGGCTTTGCTACTGGAGGCACCAGGCTGTGGCTCCGCACCTCCAACCGCACGCACCCCACTCAATGGCACCGCACTGCCTGGTGCCTCAAGGCTGGTGCGCCCACCCCCAGGCTGTGCACTGGCTGTACCCGCAGGTGGCTCCATGGTCACGGGTATGCGGGTCCTGGCACTGGAGGTTGATGGCGGGCCGCCGCTACTGGCAGCAGGACCCTGTGGCTTTGCTGCAGTATCCCCCACCACACCCACTGTCCCTGCACCTCCTGGGGCCAGGCGGCTGGTGTCCCCAACCCCGCCTTGTGCAGTACTGGAGGTACCTGGGGGAAAAGAATGCAAATTTGAGGAAATGGGGTGAACAAAAAGCAGGAATTGGAGAGACAAGAAGCAGCTGCTGAAGGCTAGTCAAGATCAGGATGCGTAACATTTGGCAGGTACCTGCGGGTGGCTCAATGGTGACGGGTATGCGGGTGCGGGTAGCTGCAGGCACCAGTCCCTCTTGGGCTGTCAGCAGTGCCAGGCATGCCCTGCGCTCCTCCTGGAGGGCCTTGCTGCTGGGCTGCAGGCGGACGGCCTCCTCAAAGTCGCGCGTGGCATCCAGAAGCCTGTTAAACAGGGGGTGGGGTGGGGATATGTGGGGGCATCGTTCGTTGGAGGGGCCATTTAGCGGGACAGCTTGTTGGCCGTGCTTTTGCATGGCTGTCATCACCTAACTGCCCCAAAATATGCTCCCAGGCTCCAACAAATTGGAGCTTACTGAACAGGATCAGGTCCATCAACTCAGCAAGATGTGGGCACAGGATGGACCCTCAATTGTCTAGCAATGTTTTTGAGACAAGGTGCCTCATAAAAGAATCTGCACACTAAGCAACCATAGTCCTATTCACATGCATACAGCAGGTTTGTTGAGCCGCGCATGTGCGGACCTGCCCAGCGCCTTGCGTGCGGTGGCTCGCCGCTGGTAGGCCTTGAGGTAGCCTGGGTCCAGCTGTAGAGCCTCAGAACAGTCACTCTCAGCTGATGCATGCTCACCCAGCTTCAGGCTTGCCATGGCCCGGTTGGCAAAGCCCAGGCAGGAGGGGTGCAGGCGCAGGCTGGCTGAGTAGTGCTCCTTTGCCTTGCGGAACTCACCCTTTTTGAAGTGGTCATTGCCCTTGGTGCGCAGCACTTCAGCATCTTGCTGGGGGTCGGTTGTGCTGGGTGCTGCCTTCCTGGATGGTAGTGTGCCTGTCCCAGGTTTGCTGCCTGGCTGTGCTGCTTGCCTGACTGGGGCCAGTGGTGCTGGTGAGGGGGGGCTGGAGGCTGCCTGGGAAGCTGACGCATGGAGAGCTGCTGGTGTGTCTGGAGCTTTCAGTGGCAACTCTGCATCGCTTGGTGAGTCTGAGTCGGAGCCTGAGGGCTCATTCAGGGCTGCATCAACGTCGAACTGGTCCCATCTTTTATAATAGTCGTAGGTGTGTGTGGCTGCCTTGGCTGCCTGCTTGGCTGCAGGCTTTGCAGGTTTTCGCTTTTGTGGCAATGGCTGGATGGCTCCACCGCTGTTTCGCACCGCAGGAAGCTTTGCAGTTCTGTCAGCTGTGCCCGCTTTACGAGACTGTAAGACTGCCCGCTCCTTTTGCTTTTGCTCCTTCTCCCACGACTGCAGCTCTTTCAAATAGTCTTGCATCTCCAGGACATTCTGCCGTATTTGGTGTTGAGCGTCCATGGCAATATGCGTGGGTGACTGTTTATCACAGAGAGACCAAATACAGGCTGTCAAACGTCAAGCAACACGCGTCATATGAATGCATGCATACCCACATCAGCCATGACTGTTCGGTTCCTGGCACATGCAGTGGCTGGGCAACGCACATGTATACGAGTTGCACACTATCAGTATGGAAAATAGATCCAGAGATAACGCTGTCTAGATGACCGTTCTTGCTTATGCCCGGTCCCAGCTGGGCGCACACTTCGTTGGCATGCATATGCCCAGTGGAAACCCTTCTAGGGTTTGGCATCATGGCGTGGTCATCCAATGGCAGTCGTGCAAGGCAGCCAAACAAGGCCTGGCCAGTCAATGCTGGCCCAGTCAATGGCACCTGGTCCACTCAATGTGCATACAGTGCACCGGACCTGGCACTTCCTATCCAAGCATGCCTATCTCATCATCCATGCATAGCCAGAAAAACTTTCAGCTGAAAGTGGCCACCTTACTACTCAATGCCATTCCCCGCAACGGTGCTGCAAACACAAGGTATCTATTGCTGATAGCATCACCCCTAGCAGCGTTTGGTGTTACAGCAGAAGTCACTGGCAAGCGACTCGTCCCTTGGGCCATTTGCGTAGGCGTTGACGCCAATACCAGGTTACTGCAAGGCTGCCGGTCAGTACAGTGTGTTTCAGGAAATCAGTAAACGAATGAAGCTACAATTAACTGGTGTAGTATAGAATCGATCACAGCATTTCGGAGTTAGCAAATGAAGTCAACGCGGCTAATTTACGCTGCAGCAGCTACAAGGTGAGCAAATGTACTACTGTAATAAGTAATGAATTTTACGTTTTGCTGGCACCTGAAGCTACTATCCCTTTGCACGTTCGCGTTTGTATTTTATACTGGCGACCAAGCGAAATCCATTCAGTCCCAAAATAATAATAAATAATGATGTATCTTCTATCAGAAAAGCTACCTGCTAAGCATTAATTGAACTATTGATAGGCAAAGACGATTTTGGCTGATTTCTTGTACAGGGATATAACATGCACATAACATGCCATGCAGTATTTGCAGCCTAGGAATCATGAACCTCCTCGACGCAGCAATTTGTTTGCATCGATGGTGTTGCCTCGTGGTCACGATGGCTGCGCTGTCAGCACCACATCCTCCTCCTGAGCGCTGGCAGTGATCGTCTCAAGCTGCACCATGCTCTTGAGAACAGTATCCCATGCAGGGTTGGACAGCCATGCCTTCTTCAGGTTGGAATCATCCTGCAGTGTGCAGAACAAATTTACAAAAAAAGCACACATGCGCAAAATACTGTATATAAGGTGAAGTAACGCGTAGCATGCGCAAACTGGGTGGGCACTGGCATCATCGTCCCCCAGCAGATTGCCAAGCATTGAATGTTCATTGTAATAATATTAATAATATTATTATTAATAATATTACAATGAACATTCAATGCTTGGCAATTGAATGTTCATTGTGCATGCTACAATGATCCCATGCAGCATGGAGTCTCAGTGCAGCACTCTGTACCATCCAATGCTTGGCACATGCTGTATATATAGACAGCCTGAGACATGCATTATTGAGATGAAACGGGGACATTCTTGCAAGATATGTCCCCATGGTATGTACCATTGAAATTGAATCACTGCACTGACCTGGGCAGCTGGCGCAGTTGTTGCAGGTAGCGCAGCACTGAGAGCATCCACTGCCACCACCAAGTCAACCATCTCGTGGCATATCCTCTCCAGCAAGAACATGAAGTTGAAGAAGCGGATCTTGGCAAGGTATCCTTCCAGTGATTCTGGGAATGTGAGCGTCTCCATTGCTTCCCCCTGTAAAGGAACGGAATGGCTGAATTGTGGACCGTGCTGGCACGTTACGCGCCCACACAATTGCATTATTGCCAGCCAGTTCAGTAAGTGGGACATGGTATGTGACACGTATATTGCTGTGGTGCAGCCTTGGTCATGAGCACCGCCATGTGCACAGGACTCACCCGATACGTGGGGCTTGTGCTGTCAAGTGGTGTCCCTGCATATCCTGGATCGGCAGCACTTGAAGCTGGCTCTCCATTCCGCAACTTGGGCAGGTGAATCCTCAGAAATGGACTTATTTCAAGCGATGCCTGAACAACAGGTCCTGGGTCAGGAGATGCTGAAGGGGCGTCCCAGTCACCATGCCCGATGCTCTCCCCAGGTGCCGAAACTGAAGGAACCACTGAAGGGGACGACTCTGGCGGCGGATGTGAGTTTGATTCAAATTTGGGCTGTTCCATCAGAGCTGCGGCGCCCAGATCCTGCTGACACTCTGAGCCTCGTTTGGTGCTTCGGTCAAAGCCGAGGTTTGACATCCTCGCCCGCGTTGGGGTGCATGGACTAGCTGCTTGAGAGCTGTGGGCTGTCATGGGTGACTGCTGGATAGTCGGCAGCCGAGAGAACCCCTCATCCAACAAGGGTCTGGAAGGCACCCTAATCAAGAGCGACGAGGTTGAAGAGCTTCCCTCTGGAGCGAATGAGCTGACAGAGTCCTGGTAGCCTCCCATAGCTGCTGAACCTGCCTGAGAAGGCTCGTTGCTGTCTGGGACGCCAGCGCTGTGATCCGTGTCTCCATCTCTGACCTTGATCTTGGAAACATCTGGTGCACAGTGGGTGTACTTCTTGATCTGCTTCTAAACATGCTGGCCCATGGGTGTGAGTCTCAATGTGTTACACATTGTGCTGGAAATGGAACCCACCTGGGTCCGTGCAATGCAAGAAGAAGGGCCTACCCACCTGGTGCACTCTTGCTGCGAATCACACCCAGGACTTGGTGCCGCTGCTCCTCTGAGGTTGCCATGAGGGCATCCACTGCCTCCAGGAGCAGCTTGAGGTTGTCACGAGGCACGGGGCTTTCAGGAAACCCATCCTGCAGCAGGTAAAACATAAGGGATTATCACGTGATACAGCTGCATGGCTGACGGTCATCATTGTCTTGATCATCATCATCCTCTTCTTCTTCTTCTTTATTGATTTATTTCTTCAATTTTATCATGAGATGTCGTCGTCAAATGTTCATCATGATCAACATCAGCTTCTTTATTGATATTTTTTCTTTTCTTTTCATGTGATGCCATCGTCAAAAGTTCAACATGCGAACGACCACCTTCCCATGGATGCATCAAGGCAGCTCCATTTGCTGGATAGACAGCAATGGCGCTTTTCGATAACAGCCAATCATGCCAGTTCAGTTGCAGTGTGTCTCAAACAAGCTGGTATAAAACCCTGAACCCCAAACCCCAAACCCTAAACCCTAAACTTTAAAACAGTACGTCTCAAGCACACTAGTTTGACACCCAACCCTGTGAAGTAGCAGTACCTGTGGAAACAATCCCAGGATGTCAAGCAGGGTTGATTCAGCATGTGTGACTTTATACGATGCAAAAAATCACTCTTCATTCATTTTTTGTCATGATGCACCCGCCAACCATGCCAGTGTGCATCATGCAAGGTGATACACCACGCAATGATGTATTTCTGGTAGCAGTACCTGTGGAAACGACCCCAGGATGTCAAGCAGCGCTGCCTCAGCATGTGTGATAATGTCCTGCAGCACTCGAGCTGGGTACCGGCTCTGCAGCTGGCCAATCATCAGCGACTCAAACCCCTCGTGCACGGTGGTGTGCATGGTCCACAGGTGGCGCCCCAGCCGGCGCAGGTGGGACTCCACCTGGTCAAGTGCCGCAATGGGCATGTGCCACGCGTCCTTGGTTGCAATGCTGAGAGTGGGGGCAAAGTACCTGTGCACAATGTCACATGTCACATGAATGTCCACAACGATTACCACATTTGGTGTCAGTCCAGCCAGCAACCTTAAAGACCATAGAGAAAATCCATAAAATAAAGAAAAGAAAACAGACGCCGAAGGCGTGAATACATGAACCACCATCAACAAGCATCCACATTGAGGCTGATCTGGTATCTCATAGCTGTGAACCACGTCAATTGAGAGACATCGCATACCTAGAATTGTTCTTTCGCCCAACGAAGACCTCAGAACGTGCGTCAAGCATTTGTTCGTTGTAGGTGTTGAGAGTGGCACTGAGGCTCAGCAGCAGCGCCTCTACCTCAAGCCGATTGGGTGCTTGATGTGGCTGCGGTTCCACAGGCACGCCATCCGGTAAACCGTTGATGGTTATAGGAACATCGTCTGCATTCTGGGGATTGCAGGCTGCTTCAAGCTGTGCCTCAAACTCCTTTTGGCGCATATAGTCTGCAGAACACGCATGTTAATTGAGCTGGATTTGAAGCAGGTACAAAAAGGATGTCATGTCAGCAACAAAAGGCAGGATTATTAAGCCGACAGCAGCTTGAAATGCTTGAAAGTATGAATTGTGTTTGCAACATGGATTCTGTTCATTATGTCCATACCGTCACTCAGGCTGACTCTGGGAGTCGAGAGCAAACTGCTTGCCCGACCCAATGGCATGATGCCCTGCCATACCATGGCGTTGAGTTCGCACAGCTTGTTGACTGCAGCATGGAGGCTGTCCAGTGCCTGCGCCAACCATACACACATTAGTCATATTCACTACCAACGGTGGAGGACGAGGGGCATTTCTTTTACAAAAACTGCAAAATGCAACATTTGCACTTTAAAAAACTTATAAGTGAGGGACACAGTGAAACTTATCTATATACTGAAATATAAATAGATCACATTGTTTTGCGAGCATGGGAAAGCACACTCGGGGCATACCTGCATGCTGGATGCAGTCTGGAAGATGAAGGTATATGACAGCAGGGTGATGACAATGCCGGTGTTGGCCCCCGCCGCTTCAGCCACAGCGACCTCCCATGGGATCGGGAAGGAGGAATTCCTGTTGGTGATCATGACTGCAGCGGCACACACACCCAGGTTCAATCCTAGGCTAGTGATGGTGCAGCACGCAGCAATTAGAATGACGGACGTTGACATGACCTCCAGATTTGAGTGAGCCAATCAGTTGTGATCAGTGGATGTCATGACGACTGGTTTGAAGAGACTATTCCAAACCAGAGACAGCGTTTTGACAAAAGGGGACAAGAATTGCTTTTGGGCTACCTCACTAATGCATCCAATGGGGTGAGCAAGTACTGTTTCTTACCTATCCAGCTCCCCAGCGCCACAAACTTAAAGGGCACCACCAGCTTCAGGTGGGCACCAATGGACAAGCTCACTAGGGTGACCAGCCCAGTCATCAGGCCACTGTACACCGGGTGGGTGGACACGTAGCACAGGGCCATGCCCACCACCGCCCCCGAGGTGAAGCCCGTGCACATGAACAGCGCTGAGCGGGCCACTCTGCCTATGGGGTGCGCCTGGATCATGAGGCATGCGAAAGCTGCCCACTGCACCACACAGGAACAACTTTGGTCTCCTTTCTTGCTTTCTCCCTTTACCAGTTACGGCGGTACAGTAAGATGAGCAGGTATCCGTGCCCAGTGCTAAACCCTAAACCCTAAACCCTAAACAGCGCCGCTCAGATCTTTCTTGACATGCCTTTGGAGTAGACAGAATAGTGCCTCGTGTACATTGGGCAAAGCAGCTCACGGCACTGGTAGTATGGATCCAATTGGATGGGGGTGGATGTGCTTGTGGTGGAACTGTGTGGACCTCACGCAGAGCGGGAGGGTCATGGGCCATGACTAATAGCCCAGGCCACTGCTGTAGCAAGAGCCAGTGCTGGTGTGCTGGAGCTGGCGCTTACCGAGCAAGCAAACAGGAAGTAGCTGGCAATGTGGGTGGAGGCTTTCAGCGGCTGGTACAGTGCACAGCCAAGCGTGACAGTGATGAGTATGCCAACAGCATTCTGAAGTCCAAACTTGACAGGTGCAGGCCACCTGCCTGGATTGGGTTTCATCTGCAGTGAATGGAGGGGTTGTTGAGGGTCGGCCAATATGGTACTTATTGCTAGTGGGAGAGCTAGGGGGACACCCATGCCACATCCACCACTGTGTCATGCCAGTGGGCATGGACTACACATGTGTTGCATCAACGTACGGTCAAGTGGTAACAGATATCGGTGGACTAAACCTCTGTTGGGAGGCACCGATTACAGAGCAAGACAACGCAACAGGGCAGCGCAAGCATATGCAGAACGTGCTGCCCTATGACTCACCGCTGCAGACACAGGCGAAATCCTACCGCTGGAGAGAGAAACCCTTGTTGGGCATATGCATGCTGGGCAGGGCTAGCCCACTAGTCTGTAATTCATAATAATAAGTGTTCGTGGAGAAAAGAGCTATGCGGTTTTGGATGAACCCAACTGTGTGGCATGCCATGCCGGGCGCCGAAAGGCAAGGTTCAAGCTGGATATAGGACAGTTACTCCACGTTTGGTTTACGATGCAAACAATAGTGACTTTCGTTGCAAACCCATATCAGTTGCAAGTTATTTGCCGAGGAAACAGTTGTAGAAGCCGTCGGGTGACGTGCCAGGCTCCGACTTCCCGCCATCCTTGTGGGCCGTCAGGCAACGCATATCATACTTTATGGAACTGCAGTCCTTGCAAAGTGTGATAGACACAGAATTTGGCTTTTCTACGATACCCTACCAGTAGATACTCAGCACCAGCAAGACTAGGTCGCCGATGGTTCACCATGTCCCTGGGATGGCCACCATGCCCAACGCACGAATCGCTTGTCTTTGCGCAGCTGCAGCTGGTTGTGAAGACACCTCGATTGTCTAAAAGGAAGGGGCAAGTATACACTTCAAGTCTGGCACCGTAGAACCTTCGCCCAAGTGTACCTGTCTCTTTCAAGGGACTTGTGCCATGCCCTGCAAGGCAACCGGTTGCATACTGGACAGCCAGGTTTGATGGTAAGTAGCCACCTGAAAGAACTAAGCACACCTTGATACTTTTCCCTCTGCAACCAACATGAAGAACCAGGGGGTATGCGAGGAGCCACCTGTCTTGAGTTTAACTACCTCCATGTGGGCAGAAGGAGGATTGGGTCCACTGTACAGGTGGTTCCTGACTGTGTTCTGGACCTGACCTGCTGTCACTACAAGAGTTGGTTTCCTGCCTCTACAGGGGACCCCTAAGATACCACTTTCGGTCCAGTTCGGGCTGCAGAACGCTGTTGCGGTCACCGTGTTTGCTCTCCTGGGCAACACCCTGTATGAACCCCTGGGAGGGCATAGGGACGTGGGCCGATACTTCCTCTACGGTAGGATTAGATGCTGGCAGTCACTGCCGAGCATAGCATATGAAAATTCCACCACATACACCCTTGTTTCTCTCTTCATTTGGGCTGCACCTGTTCCGTTCAAGTACCAACACTACCCTATGCGCAACCCCACCCCCACCCCCATGCTTTCATCCCACCCCACCCCACCCCAACCTCATACATGACGGGGATGAATATATAACAATATATATATCCACAGGGTGCCAGTGGGGGGCCATCGCTATCTTCATTGTCCAAGCGCAAGTGGTGGGTGGCGTGGCAAGCACCGCAGTCAAGCTGGCCCTGGGTACCTTGGCAGGTGGACTGTGGGGAACCGCGCTGTGGTACATATGGGACAACCCCTACTTTCTGGGGATTGCAACATCCCTGTCCATGTTCGCTGCCATGGCTGCGGGGATGGCATTCAAGCAGGAGACCCCCGCAAAATTCTGCGTCCTGGTGGTGGTTGCAGGTACGCGCCGGGCTGCTAGTGTTGATCAGTTTGGGGCTTAGGGTTTAAAATTTTGGGCTTAGGGTTTAAAATTTGGGGTTCTGGGTCATGGTGGGCTGGTACACGCTGCTGTAGGCCTTGATTGGGGTTGTGTTGAGGGTTTAGCATTAGGATTCAGAGTTGGAACCAGGTTCGAATCCGAAGGTTAGCGATATTTTTCGAATTTACCTGAACTTTGCGACGGGATAAAATGGGTAGCACGAAAGTGCGGTAAGCGGCACGACTGGTTGGCCACCATCTGCCA
>JAULBX010026907.1:0-42215 GCA_032358255.1 Heterotrichella gracilis
GGGGCGGTGGGTGGGGGCGTGGGGGTGGTAGGTGTGGGGGTGGGGGCGGTGGAGTAGCAGCGGTGTGGCGGATGGGGAAGGCAGGCTGCAAAGGGGTGAAAAAGTGGTGGGATAAAATGGTTGGGGAGTCTGTCTGTAGTGCACAGCGTGGTATTGGGCCGTGGATTCGAGCAGGTGTTGAGCTCAGTGTGGACCTTGTGCACCCGGGGGTGGATGTACAGCACCCACCAGCGTTTCAATCTGCGCAGTTGCGACGAAAACACCGGTGCAGCATCCACATCACAAGATCACCAGTTCACCTGTAAATTGATGACCAAGGCACCCCCGATCACAACGCTGCCACCATGCATGCATGCATCCTGCATGACTCATACCTGCACAGCTACCATACACGCCATGCCCCTGAAATGCCCTCGACCACTGCCCTTGCAAACCCCGTTGGCCCCGAAACCGAGTGATCGTGGCAGACTGGGGCGGCGGGCTGGTGCTGCACTGCTGCTCGCTGGACACCCGGTCGCCAAGGGTGGCGAACCAATGGTGCTGACTGCATCCAGCACGAGCAACACCATCCTGCAGGCGGCTGCTGCCAGTGCCACCTAACGAGGCTTGCATGGATTTGAGGTCCAAGTTGACCCCCAGCCGCAGCAACCGACCAACATCTTTGCGCGCAGCCATGGCCATGCTTACGTGCCTGAGTTCAGGCTGTTCGCAGGGTTGTGCGGTAGCCTGTGTCTTTACGACGACCGGAACCCTCAAAGGTGTTTGTCACTTGCGGAACAGACGCAGGCTGTGTGAAAAGACCAGAAGTGCCTTGTGGCATATTGTATATGCATGCATTGAACCAACGTATAAACCCTTACCAAGGCTGAAAACCCTAAAATCGGCGCAATAAAATCGTAACTGTTTTGTTTTTCTATCTGTGCACAACTTTGCCAACGCCTCCACAACACCGCCCCTGATACAGCGTTCGTCCGCAGTTGGAAAGCACCCATTGTGCATTTACCACAGCTGGATGCTCTGCAAACCCGCTGCCTGAACGCGCACAAACCAGTTTGACCCAGGCATGCATGAGGCATTGCATATGCAGCGAGAGGAGTGTGGCACCAGTCTCTCTAGCCCGTAACGCTTCCCCCGCTGTGCCCATGCTCCTGTGAGCTGCTCGTCCACCACCTCGTGACTGGAGAAAAGTCGGACAGTGCCCGCCCGCCACACCCACCACCCACCCCAAAGTGGGTGCTGGTGCAAGCTGACACCCCAGCTTGCCATGTACAGGCAAGTGCTGCTAAAACACGCGTACGAATATGGGTTTGCAAGCAACTATTAGTGCCATTGTGCACACGGTAACCAATGGACCACCTTGCCACGCTAACCCAGCTCGCCAATACCCACACCGCTTGGCAGGCAGTGCTTGGCTGGAACGCAAGTGACACCCAGTGTACTCTACACGTATGCTGCGCAGCGTCAAAGTTATCTCTGGCTCTTCAATAGCATATGCACCTCTAAGCAGCTCTTCAATGCCACCCACCCCCTGCCAGCCTAGCGCCATGCTACCCCCCTCCCCTGGCCTGGTTCCCACCCCCGCCCCCGCCACAGGGCTGCCGTGCCCCACCGGGCAGCGGCACACATACGCGCCACCCCACTCACACCCACCCCCGCCGCCGCTGCCTGGCATCTGCCCAGGCCCCCCACCACCACCCACCAGCCCCGCACCGCCCCCACCGCGCGTGGTGTTGCTGCAGAGGCGCCTGGCGAGCCCTCCACCACCACCACAGCCACACCCACCCTGCAGGGGGTGCTGCAGCGGGTGCGCCATAACCTCAAGGTGGAGCTGCCCCCCCACACAGAGGTAGGCAGCACCTTCAGGGCGCAATGCAATTACCTATCCTTCCCAGGCCAATCGCAATGGAATTATGCGCAGCGCCATCAAACAATGCACCACATGAACTGCAGCACTGGCGCTTGGCACCCTCCCAAATGTGTGCAATACCTCACACGCCGTATCACCCCATGACGCCCGCCTGCTGCACGCGGCGGCATTGGCTTTCTTCTTTCCCTCCACCACACCCGCCTCCCGCAGGTTGTGTACCAGGGCAGCGGCCAGCACCTGGGCATCGCTGTGTGGTGGCGCCTGCGGTGGCGCTGCGATGGCGCTTTCGTGGAGGAGCTGCGTGGGGACCACATGGGGTTCAGATGGGGGCATGACGGGGGCAGAAATGCAACATGCTGGGAGGTGCGGATGGGGGTGGGGGTGGGCGGGGGTTGATGGTCGGTACACTCACCACGGCAGGCAATCCCGTGGCATGTGCCTCTTGGTGGCTACTGCTTGCCCAGCGCCGGGTATTATTTATTGCTCAAGCACTGATCATGTGGAATGGCCCACACGCTTGGCACTGGGATACCCATACGCTATGGGATGGGCTTGGCATGCACTGTTCACCGACCCAACCTTCTCCCCTCCTGCCCAGGTCGACGACAGCGGTGTGCCCAAGCCCCTGCAGCTGGATGACCACGAGGTGAGCACAGCAAAGCACAGCACAGCACAGGCCGGGAGGGGGTGTGCGCATGGCCTGCAACGGGGAAGGGCGGGGGTGCATGGGCCCATGCATGACATGACCGGATGTGGTCATGTGCACCAGGTTCAGGCATGCTGCCATGCTGCCTTGCTGCCAGGGCTCATGCCATTGGGCTGAGCTTATCACTGCGCTGTCCGGCTACCCGCTGACCTCCTCCCTTCCCCTGCAGTCCCTGCTCCTGGCCACCTGGGTGCGCACAGGCTTCTGGGTGCACGCACTGGGGCACGGTGCACTGGACATGCAGCTGATGCAGGTAAGGTTGAGGCACGGGGCAGGGCATGTGATAGGGACAGCGTGAAACACCGCGGAATCACAGGATATTGAGTAAAGTGCCCGTCGCATGACCATAGGCAACTTGAATGCATTGTGCGATGGCAAAGAGAACATGGCTGGTTAATTTTGGATCATAGCCTATTGGGCTGCCGCCATTGTTCCCATGCATTTCCAATTTCAGGATTCATGAAAAGCATTGGATACTGCTCACACGCTCGGTTCTCTGGGATGCATGCTGTTTGGCCAATATGCATTGGTGATGCATGTGGGACGCCCTGTGTGGGTACTGCATGCGTGCCATGTGCTGCTCCACACACTGCACCACTACCCACCACATCCCACAACCTACGGCCCCAAGGATTGCCACCCAACATTGATGAAGATCTCAACTGCCCATGGGATGCAGCTAGACCACCATCGCATACCTCCCACACACCAACACATCTCCAACCCCCTTGGCCACAGCCCCCTCCTGCCCCATCCACCTCCGCCCCCAATGGCGGCTCCCGAGGGACCACTGCTGGTACCAGTGGCAATGGCAGTGTTAGCCCCAGCTCCCTCCCTGAGGAGGTGGTGGTTCGAATTCGGCTGAAGCAGGGCAGAGTGAGTTGGGCTTTGTGCGGCTGGTACTGCCATGGCATTGCCTGCTCACATCACTGCAATGCAATGTACTGCCCCTTGCATCCAAACCAGTGCATGGACATCCAACATGCATACATTCTGCAGCGTTTTGAGCTCAGTCCCCAACAATGGTGGCAATGTGCACTATTGGGAGGGGCCCATGTGAAAATATCTGCACACAAATTGGCCCACAAGCTTGATGCGTGTTCACATGCCCCCCCACCCCCCTTTTGCAGCTGACAGCGCGTGTGCGAGTGTGCACGCGGCGGTGGCAGCCCCTGGGGATGCTGCTTCCATTGTGTGGGGATTTGGAGTCGTGGACGTTCACGGACTGGTTTGATTGGCAGGCCAGGTGCGCGGCAACAAGGGACAAGGACATGGACGGGGGTGGGCTGGAGGCTGCAGGACCGCATCCACCCCACCCTGCCTCACTTGCCTTGTTCCTGTCCATGTCTGAGGTTGTGGAACCCACACGTGTTGTGACACAGCATACTGTGCAGAGCACCATGTCAGCTACAAATGCCTCACACCCGAAGACGAGAATAACATGATAAAAAAAAAGCGTACCGCACATCCCCTCACGCACCCCACCCCTCCTCCCCCTTGCAGTGTGCACTACCCCACCGAGGTTCACCACCAGGCAGCAGCAGGGGGCTGGCACTACTACCTCACAGACAGCGCAGCCACAGCGGCCACCATCCCCACCACCCCCTGCAGCTACGCCATGCCCCACCCCCCCTTGCGCCCCGCCGACGCCACCTTTGACCCCTCCCTCCCCTCCTCTGTCCCCGCATGGTACACCCCCTCGGGCCATGTGCTGGTGCGGCCGATGGTCAATGGGCAGGACGTGGGCTACATGATTCTGGACACAGGTGAGGGGCAGCGGCGGCCAAATGGCGCGCCTGCCATGTAGCGCCTGCATGCGGGGCACGTGCCAGCACATGGCCCCTGCCTCTCATCGCGGTGACCTGTGCATTGCAGCTGCAGGCCTTCCCACCCACCGCAGGCCACATGGGCACCCCACGCCATGAATGCGCCGTGGTGCCCTCCCAATTAAGAGGGAATAATGACAAATGTTTTTAAAACACTCCTTTTAAACTGTTATAAATGTTTTAAACGTTTTGTTGTCTACTTTGTACAGAGTCATATGTGAAAATTATCTGTAAAATGATGTGATATACCTGGCAACAGACCCACATACACGCTCATGGAAGCTGAACTCGTACTGTTAGCCATGCACGAGGAAATGTGTGCTTGCGGCAAGCCGAGTGCTTGAGACCACATGCTCACCCTGCATCTCCCCTTCCCAGGCGCCAGCGGCTTTGTGCTTGAGCCCGCCACCGCCGACCTGCTTGGCCTCACGGGGTTTGGCGAGCTGTACGTGACGGGCATGGCGGGCAAGGTGCAGTGCCAGTTCCGGCGCGCCGCTAGCATCCGCCTTGGCCCGCTCACCATGTGCAGCCCGCTGTTCATGGAGATGCGGCTGGCGGGGCTGGTGCGGGGGGCGCCGGGGCCGGTGGTGGGCATCATAGGGTAAGAGCAGGGGTAGGCTGGAACGGACAAGTGTGAGGAGGGAACTGCGTTTGTCATCTACTGCACCCTGGTGTGCGGTGACAAGGAACTTTGCCTTGGAAACGCAGCATGCTGGTAGTGCGTCCCGCTTGTAATGGTGTTGCATCATACATTGAGCATCCGTTTAATCCCGTTCCCTTCCCCCGCTGCAGGTACGAGCTGTTCCGGCGCGCAGTGTTTGAGCTGCCCCCCGCCAGCGGCTCCAGCCCCCACACCCTGCGCCTGTTTGACCCAGAGACCTACGTCGCGCCCCAGCCCGCCACCTGGCAGCAGGTGCACATGGTGGCCAACCTGCCCCATGTGATGGCGACCTTTGGCGGGGCGCGAGGCGGTCAGCAGCACCAGGGCCTGTTCCTCCTGGACTATGGTGCGCACAAAGCGGGGTGTTGTGAGGGAGTGGTGCTACCCTCGGGGGGCACCCACATGCATGCCTATTGGCATGTAGCCAACAAAGCGCTGATTGCCACATGGTTCACTGCACACTGCACCCCTATATATCTCGTCGCTTGACTCTCCCCCACCTCGCATGCAGCTGCCTCTGCATGACCCCCCCTCTGTCCCCCTGCGTGCCAGGTGCTGGCGGCGTTGACGTTATGTTCCATGCGCGGGCGGTGGAGGAGCTGGCGCTGCTGGACACGCTGGCGGCACCAGTCAAGTCGAGATTTGTAAAGGTGAGCGTGGCTGTATGGTGCCCTGTGGCCCCCGGAAATCCCTAGGCACAGTTGCAGTTACAGTTACACGCGTGCCCTGGAGGGTTGCATACACCGCCAGTAGCCACACGCCATGCATTCCTGTCCAGTACCGCTACCAGGTACCAGCCCGTAGGCACCACCGTTTACAACTACTGCACCCAGCACTTGCTGACCAACTGCCAGCACTGGCTGCCGCATGTTCCTCGCCCTGCCCCGCCACCCACTCTGTGCTTACCCTGCAGGGTGTGGGTGGGGACGACACGGCAGGCATCCGCGTGCAGAGCGGCGAGCTGCCCTGGCTGGAGCTGTCTGGCTGCCGCTTTGAGGGCGTGCGCTGCCTGTTTGCCGGCGCGGGAGGCCTGGACCTGTCTCTGTACACTGTGGGCATTCTGTGCGCTGACCTGGTGTCCCGCTGCCTGGTGGTGCTGGACTACCCTCGCCAGCGCATAGCATTCATACCCGCGCAGCAGGAGGAGCAGATGGGATGATAGGGCCCAGCGGGGGGGTGGGAGGGTGGGGTGCACTAGCCGTTCACAGGGGATCCGAGGGACCCAGCGCCTTCTTTGGGATGGCCTATGTGTTTGTGTCCTGACTATCTGCGCAATTTTTTGGGGGGGTTGGAGCTAAATTTCTGTACTATTAATGTATTCCCAGTATTGCAGTAAGCTGGCTTGCCTTATATGGTGCACAAACTGCTTGCTATCACTGAGCAACTGTGACACTTATGTATTGCTTGGGCATGCAAACAACAGCAGGCCTGCAGAAATTATTTACCGGCTGTTTGTAGACGTGGGCATGTGCAGTTTGGGACTTACACCCTGCATTTTGTGGGTTCCGTTGAACGTTGTCTGCCAAGTTTTAAGGTTTAGGGTTTGAGGCATTTTGCACAGCAAAGGTACAATAATTTATTAAAAACCGCAACGCTTCTGTGTTGTTTAACGTGGTGTCGCCAGCTGCCTGTGTCACCGACTGCTGACTTGGGCCTGTGCAGACTTTGCCTACAGCACAATGAGCAGCTTGCGTTGTGTGATGCAACGTTTTGCAATGTTGGCGATGCAACTATCTCCTCACGGGTGGGTTATCCTCTGTATGACATGTTACAGGTGGTTACCACAACCTTACCCCGGGGCCATCCACCTTGTGTCAAGTCTATTCATAATATCAGCTGTTATTTAACCTAAATAGAATAAAATGGCTCTGATTTGACTCAAAACTATAAATATTTTGTTTTCAAATTCCACCCCGTTTTAACTTCTAGAAAAGACGAGGAATTAACCCCCATGAGACGGCCGTCCCCCTTGACCAAAACATATGAGAGGCGAAGCTGTTCACATCTTGCACTTATTGACGACACCGCGCCTCTCCTGTGCAAGAGTTGCTTTCTAGTTTGTGGCAACCGCTTTAGGATCTGCTCCGAGCATCATCAAGTGAAAGCAGGGTCTGGGATTTCAACAAAGCAAGATGGTGCGTTGGTGATGCCATCTGCCAATACAGCCTTTGCGTGGCCCAACCTGGTGCATCCTGCTCAGTGTGTATATGTTTCTGCGCTCACCATGTTGTATTCATGCAGGCTCTTCCGGGGCAGCAGACTCCGGATGGCGTGCCTTCCTTCAAGCTTGTGCTGGTGGGAGATGGTGGCACAGGTATGGTGGGGTTGAGGTTCCTTAGCAGCTGTGTCCTGTGTAGACTGCTGAGGCGTCATCGGAGTACCCATGCGACACTGCATCACGCTGACTTTGATCTCTGTGTGTCGCTATCTGGTGGCCTGGTGCGCTGCACCCCCTTTATGGGCCAACTCCACTCAGCACCTGAACAGTAGTGGCTGGTTGCAGCGTATAGTTTTTTGGCGTCTGCGATAGCTTTGGTATATGGCTGTTTCCTGGTATTCCTGTACCCTTATTCTTACAGTTGGTGTGATGCAGGGAAAACAACCTTCGTCAAGCGCCATCTAACGGGAGAATTCGAGAAGAAGTACGAACGTAAGTGCCCGCCAGCTGCGCGTGATCAACCCGTGAAAAGCGCAATAGGGTGCCATATCTGTGTGGAGGCTTACTTTGCGTTCTAGTGACGCTGCTGACGTGCTGTTATGCTGACCTGTTGTGTCTTGTCACCTTGCAGCCACCATTGGTGTGGAGGTGCATCCCCTGGACTTCCAAACAAACAGGGGCAAAATCAGGTTCTACTGCTGGGACACCGCTGGACAGGAGAAGTTTGGAGGGCTGCGTGATGGTTACTATATCCACGGGCAGTGCGCCATCATCATGTTTGATGTCACCTCGAGGCTGACCTACAAGAACGTGCCAACCTGGCACAGAGACTTGTGCAGGTATGATCCGGCACAGTGCTGCTGTTTGATAAAAGGAGCACCTGCTGGTAACAAGCACAACACTCTTATACACCACTTAACCACTAGTTGGCATGCACAGGGTGTGCGAGAACATTCCCATTGTGCTCTGCGGCAACAAGGTGGACGTGAAGAACAGGCAGGTCAAGCCCAAGCAGGTTACCTTCCACAGGTGAGTTGTCAACTCAGATGCACCAACTGCTCATTGGCAGAGGTTTCAGTATGCTGTTGACAAGTGTCCTGCACCCGAGGGAGTCATCCCTTCAGCCCTGTATTGCTTGCCGTCCTGACGTGAGCACGTTCCTGTACAGGAAGAAGAACCTGCAGTATCATGAGATCTCTGCCAAGAGCAACTACAACTACGAGAAGCCATTCCTGTACTTGGCACGCAAGCTTGTCGGGTAAGCAATACCGTCCTTGCGCGTTGTCCTCTTGTGCCATTGCAAGGTTGCACACACACCTAACTAATCGTGTGTTGGCGTAGGGATCCCAACCTGCACTTCGTGGAGCAGCCTGCGCTCGCCCCGCCTGAGGTGCAAATCGACCTGCAGCAACAAGCGGAGTATGAGAGGCAGTTGCAGGAAGTTGCAAACATTCCTCTGCCCGATGCTGATGAGGATGACATTGCAGAGTAAAGCATGGTCGAGTCTGAACCCTCTAGAATGCGGAGCAACCAAGTCTATTGCAGCATTGTTGGCATTTGGGCACTGTACCAAACTGCATCACAGCTCCATGGTGCGGAGTATTGGTTGTGGAATGGTGGACCTGGCAACAGCCGCTCTTCGGCTCTCACAAAGCACAAAACAGCCTTTCGATGTAAACCTCATGTTTCCAGCGAGCAGAAGGCCCTTGGAACACAGGGTACAGTGGGGAGAAACTTGAGTAGCAGCACTCTTCAGATTTTCCTTGTGCATGCGTTCAACTTTGGGTGTGTTGAATGTGCTCAATGCAACCTGCAAATACAGTTATAATATCGTTTTGCGAAGTGCGGGTTGTGCAGGATACACATATCCCCCTTCACGTAGTGTAACAAAGCTTGACTTGGTCGGCTGAGTATGCAGGCTTGTCAACCTATTTGGTAGGGCTGTGGGTGGGTGGATGACAGCGGATGGTGTTGCAATCCTGTGCAGTTCTGGAGGTGGTTCCGAGTACCTCCTGTCACACCCGGTTGATTACTGCCTTGTGCCATAATGCATACACACAGCTCTCCACGTCAACATGCAGCGTCAATACCACCACAGGCATGTAGCTAATTGAGTGGGACCCGCACCTGGCGCGTGGCGCGTGGCGCGCTGCTCTACAACTAGGCAGATGGCACCAGGGCCTGGAGCTGTGTAGAATTGCAGTGTTGCTGGATTGCCATACTTCCAATGAGGAGGAGAGAAGAAGCTGTGTTGGTCAATAGAAATGCAAGTGCTTGCAAGTTGACATGTTGCATACGACGACCTCCCCGTTCATGGCATGTTTAAACAGTTGCCTTGTCAGCCACGCCACGCTGGCACATGCCTCAGGCCAGATCGTTGCTTCCAAGTTTTGGGCCAAGCTTTGCGGACGGTCTCAGACAAGGCTGGGAACTTGGCGTCGACAAGAGTATTGCGCTGCTCGTTAGTCGTCAAAAAGCAAAGTCTTGGGTATTCCTTGCTTGACACCACCAGCGAGCACCCCATCAACCACTGCCTATTCGTGGCCCGAACACAGCTGCCCATTGGGTGATACAACGGTCTCTAGGAACCATGGTTGCAGCTCAGGCGTTTGCCCAATCTGCCCAGATCACGCGCCAAGCCCTGGATCAACCGCATGCTCGTGCTGCCAGCGTGGTTCCTGTCTTCCATGGGCTGCACAGGTGCTTTATCAGGCACCAGCAGGAACTCACTGGCGCTAGGACTGGCCAGACCTGGGTTGCCAGGGCCTCGAGGTAACAAGGCCGACTAGTCCGTACTACACTGTTGTATTTGTTAGTAATGGGGCGAACCAATGCGTTGGGCTGCGCTCGTGTTCTGGCCCTGATTGGCGCTCATGTCCTGCAGGACGGTGACATGCCAGGCAGGCAAGAACGGCACCCCTGCAGCCTCCCCAGCTGGGCAGCAGTATGACTATGACCTCGTCATCATTGGGTGCGGTGTCGGTGGACACGGTGCAGCTCTTCACGCAGTGGAGCAGGTGCGATACCAGGATTGAGTGGCATGTGATCCTAGGATGGGTTTGATACGCTGGCCATGCCTCAACGGCCAATACGTCACCTCCCAACAAGGTTTGGCACATCTGCCTGCTAACATTATCAGCACTTTTTGTTTGCAGGGCCTGAAGGTTGCTGTGGTTGAGGGCCATGACATCGGTGGCACCTGTGTGAACCGGGGCTGTGTGCCATCAAAGGCCCTGCTGGCTGCATCTGGCAGGGTGCGGGAGATGAAGAACGAGATGCACCTCAAGTCAATGGGCATCCAGGTGCGCTCCTACAACCCAGTGGTCCTTTGACCACCAGCCAAGTGTCTGGCCCTGCCTAATGCCTTTCCCTCAGCCCACCTAGTACTGTACTGGGAGGAGTACCATACACCAGCAAAGCATGCTCTCACTCTCCTTGAAAGCCCCTGCTGCTTTTCCCTTGCCCAGCTCCTGTTGCCCACCTGCTGTGTGCCCCTGCAGGTTGGTGCTGTGTCTTTTGACCGCCAGAAGATCGCCGACCACGCCAAGGACCTGGCCAACAACATCCAGGGCAACCTCAAGCGCTCTCTGGAGTCGATCGGAGTGGTGAGAGGCATGGGATGATGGGTGCTGCACTGGCCCACTAGGGAATGGGCATACTCCATCCTTCCAGGGGGGACATTACACGCCCTGGTGGAATTGGCGCTGCACAACACTGACAAGACAGCGCCCTGTCCTCACACACAACAATGCAATGCGCCAATGGCATGTGTCTCATCCCCACACTCATGGCATCCAGCAGCACTTCCACCCCCTTTTCCACCCACCCAGGACATCCTGATCGGCGCCGGCAAGTTCGTTGCCCCCCACACCGTCAAGTACAGCCTGCCTGGGCGTGTGGACGTGGGCGGCACAGTGAGCGCGCGCGACATTATCATCGCCACTGGCTCAGTGCCCTTTGTGCCCCCCGGCATCCCCATCGACGGCAAGACCGTGTTCACCTCTGACCACGCCCTCAAGCTGGACTGGCTGCCAAACTGGATCGCCATCATCGGCTCCGGCTACATCGGGCTGGAGTTCAGCGACGTGTACACCGCGCTGGGCTGCGAGGTGACCTTCATCGAGGCGCTGGACAACCTCATGCCCGGCTTTGACAAGGAGATCGCGCGCCTGGCGCAGCGCGTGCTCATCAACCCGCGGTCAATCGACTGGCACACAGGTGGGGATGGGGCAGCACACAGCGGGGCCTGCATGGGGGGAAAGTGGGGGATAGGATTGGATGGTGGACCACAACCGGCTGGAGCACCTTGACATGCATGACATTTGGAAGCAATGTGGCACCCATGCTGTAGTGGGCATGCATGGCCTTCTAGGGAGAGGATAAGCTACCTGCAACACAAACAACCCCTGTCACAAACTACACGCATGCATGCTCATATCCCCTTCCTGCCTTTCCCAGGCGTGCTGGCCACCAAGGTGACCCCCGGCGTGCCCGGCGTGAAGCCTGTGCTCATTGAGCTGACCGACTTCAAGACCAAGGAGGTGGTGGACACGCTGGAGGTGGACGCGGTGCTGGTGGCCACGGGCAGGGCGCCCTACACGCAGGGGCTCAACCTGGAGGCGGTGGGGGCGGAGGTGGACCGCAGGGGGTTCGTGCCAGTCAACGAGAAGATGCAGGTGGGGCGGGGATGGGTCACATCACAAGGGTAGTGGGGAAACCGCAGATGCGTGCATGTGTAGGGCGGCTACATGAGTGGGTGGTGGTGTGGGAGTTGTTGATTGGGTGCCTTGCATTGATAGAATTGTTTATTGCGCGGCGCATGCTGGCTGCTCCTTGGGTCCTCACGCTCCCTCCCATCCCTGTGCAGGTGCTTGACAACAGCGGCAAGGTGGTGCCACACGTGTACTGCATTGGAGATGCAAACGGTGCGCACAATCTGCACTGATGTGTTCAAATGAGGCAAACCCATGCCAAGGGCAGCCATCACACACGGCTAGCAATAATTTCCACAGCAGGGTTTGCACGGATCATTGCAACAGATGTTCAATCTTCTTTGCTTTCCACTGCCTGACCCGACCCCTCCCTCCTCCCAGGCAAGTACATGCTTGCGCACGCCGCCAGCGCACAGGGCATCAGCGCCGTTGAGAACATGGTGGGGCGGCCACACGTGCTCAACCACCTGTCGGTGCCAGCGGCGTGCTTCACGCACCCAGAGGTGGGTTTGGGGGACATTGCTGTGATCCAGTCTTGCAGGATTGGAATGGAGATAAATTCGTATAGCATGGTGCTCGTTTTGCATGCATGCATGTGGAGGCCTTGTACGCCAGCAGGGCGCATTGTTCATGCCTTGTGTGGCATTTCAGCGCATCACGGCATCGGCCCATTGAGAAGGCACTGGCAAGAACCTAGGGTGCAAGCACAGGCTGCATGCTCCACGCCCATGACCACCTCACCGGGGGGGCGCTGCGGGGGGGGGACGCGCTATGTGGCGTTACGAGGATTAGAACACGCCGCAGCACATTGCCAGCATGACATGCACACTTGGACAAGTCATAGCTGGGTAACGGCAGCAGGGCCGGGTGCCTGCCAAGCTCGCAATCGAGATTGGATGACATAGAAGACATAGTGACCACCACACGGCACCGGTCCACCACTGTTGCCGCATCCTCTCTCCTCTGTGCTCATCCTTCCCCACCTTCCGTCCTGCAGGTCAGCTTTGTTGGCATGACTGAGGACGCAGCGCGCGAGAAGGCTGAGGCGGGTGGCTATGGCGGCAAGGTGGCGGTGGTCAAGACGTCGTTCAAGGCAAACTCAAAGGTGGGTGCCTGAGGCAAGGAGAGCTGGGGCTGGCCTCATGAGATGATGGTGCGAGGAAGGTGGGAGAGGGGAGGGGGGAGGATGTGGGCTATGTGCAGCTATGCTTACCTCTCTTGCACAACGCAGCAGTGTGCTGGCCAATGGGACTGGGGCTGCACCATGGGACCAGCAGGCGTGTGGGCGCAAGGCTGCCTGAAGCAGAGGCAAGGCTACCACCCACCTGCTGCATGCTCTTGGTCAGGCACGCAGCCTTGCTCACCTGCACCATCGTCCCTCTGCTCACTCCCCACCCACCATTGTGGCTGCAGGCCCTGGCCGAGAAGGAGGGCGAGGGCATTGCCAAGATGATCTACCGCAAGGACACAGGGGAGATCCTGGGTGTGCACATCCTGGGGCTGCATGCGGCCGACCTCATTCACGAGGCGTCAAATGCAATTGCAACCAACCAGAAAGTGCAGGTGGGTGGGGAAAAAGGGGCCACACAGCACGCGGTGCTGTATGCAAAGCTTTACTTGGCTCTTCCTGTAATACTGGACGTTCTGTAGCTTAGGAAAGACAATACCACGCACAGCTGTCCGCCTTAATTTGTTAGCTCAACCACTGCACATCTGTTACCACTCTCCAGCATCTTCTAACACCCTACAACTCCCCTCTCCAGGACATCAAGTTCAACGTGCACGCGCACCCCACCCTGTCCGAGGTGCTTGACGAGCTGTTCAAGGGAGCACACCTGGAGGCATCGGCAAAGCCAGCGCCAGCAAAGGTGGCGGTGACGGCGTGAGCGCAGCGGGCAATGCATAAGGGGGGTGCAGGGGAGGGGAGGGGGGCTGCTTTGAGCCTCATCAGTCATTGCAGATATGCTAGGAGTTGAGGTGTGGGAACGGGGACAGTGGACTACCAGGGGATGTGCAAGGGGGCAGGCAAGTGGTGTCAGGGCATGTGAGGGGGCGCTTCGCTGGGCGTATAGACTGCTTCCGCGCAGCACACTCCGCACACTGCCATGCTGGTTGTCCACACACTCAGTGGCAGCAAGGTGTGGCTAGCGTGGTGGCAGGGCGTGGTCTGGTCTGGTGCCCACATGGACCAGCGTGGCGGCCAGCATCAGCAGCTGCTGTGGGCTACTAGCTTGTAGCGGTGAGCGGCGAGGGTTGTTACAGCATCACCAATATGGGGTTGATGCACCTTGGCCACATGACAAATTAAATATGCTTTTACTGGGCCAGGCTGGGCTCGCCTGTTCACAAAGCCACCACCTAGCCTAGGATGTAGTGCTTACCATGATTTAACGGCGTTTTGTTGGGACACTACAGTGAGTCATCGATCATTGTGTTGCACTGAGTTATCTGTTGCTAGGTCAAGAAATGATTCAATGTGCAACATATTGCGTTTTGCTAACTGGCAACTGTTGCAGCAGCTGCTGCCATGACAGCAGATACTATTTCATATGACGAATTATAGTTGTAAGAGCATTGCAACACCATTCAACCAATGCATGGCCAGAGCTCATGGCAATTGCTTGCAAGGCTAGAGCTCTAGAGTACTCAGCTGACGTCAAGAGTACTCAAGAGCACACTGTGGGGAGTCCCACGTCCGACGTCCATTGTACAATTGTCTGTTGACGTACAAATTGGATGTACAATTTAATGCATGCATATATGGTCATCACTGACAGTACTGGGTGCACATGTCACATGTCACATCACTGATGATAGCATGCCCGGCCAGCACAGTGACTGCCATTGATCATGACATCAATGACACATGTAATACATACTATGGCAATAATATTATTGACTGGCGCCATCAATAATATGTTTCAGGTGAATTTCAAACTGTTTCAAACAGTTACAGTGGACCTTTCCTGTCAGTGAGTGGAAATGGAAATGGAATTTCCTCAGGTTCTCAGCCGGGCTCAATCATTCATGGCACTGGCAGTACTGCTGGCAACGAGTCCAATTCAATATGAAGTGCAGCGCCACCCGGCCCGGGGCGTCCATTGAATGCGCTAATGACAGGACAGCACCCCATGGAATGCAGAGTGCCATTCGTGGTGACACCCAACACTGTTCCACAGTACAGTACTAAACTGACACCCAGTCCCCCCTTGGCAACAGCCTACAGTCTGCATATGCAAAGTGCATTGTGGTATGCATGTAACCTCCCAGCAGCAATATGCGCCCCCTCCTGCCAGGCATTGCCGCTGCCCCTGCCGACGCCTGGCGCTGCGTCCAGGAACAGTGCCCTGCTGCACCACCACCACCCCCACTTCCACAAGGTGCGCTGCCAATGCACAGCTGGCACCCTTCAATCGTGGCCTTCCCCCCACCAACCACCCGGCACACCCTCCCCCTCCCCTGGCTTCCCTGCGCCTACTTGCCCACCATGCGCTTGGCTACCCTGATAACGTCAGGCACGTGAGGCAGCGCAAGCTTCTCAAGGTTCTGCGCGTATGGCATGGGCACCTCCACGCCGGTGATGCGCTCGGGTGGCGCGTCAAGGTCATCGAAGCTGTCCTCCACCACCACCGACATGATCTCAGACCCCACACCCGACTGCGGCCACCCCTCCTCAACCGACAGCATGCGGTGCGTTTTGCGTACAGACGCGGCAATGGTATCGCGGTCAAGGGGCTTGAGGGTGCGCAGGTTGACAACCTAGGAAGAGGGTTACAGGAGTCGACATAAAATTGGCAAAAAGCAGCAAGGGTGCTGGATGATAAACATGCATGAACATGCATACCTGCACTTGCAGTTTTGCCATTTAAGAATGCAATCATGGGCTGCAACACTGGCCCATGTCTGCACACATGAATGCCAGGTTTGGCCCCCACTGCCATTTTCCCGCGTGTAATCCCCCCATCCCACCCCCACCTCCACGCTGATCCCCTCTGCCTCCAGCGCCTTGGCCGCCTCCAGGCAGTACCCAACCATCTTGCCAAACGCCACCATGGTGATGTCGCTGCCCTCACGCATAACCTGCGACACACACCACAGGCACGCTGATCAGCGCTCAGGCATCCACCCATGGCGCCAGCGCAATGGCTCTGCAGCCAGCACTGACTATCCATCGCTAACAATGCCAGCCCATGTCAATGCATGATACGGCTCCACTGGAAGCCTCACACGCCGGTGGAGCCATGCTGCGCCTGCCCATCCTCCCCATCCCAGCGCACGTCTCTCGATGCTATTTGCACTGCCAGCTCATCCCACTTTCATGAAGCGGCTTAGCATCAGGCGATTACTTGCGATGTCCCTTTATACCCACACCACGCCCAGCTAATGCTGCCCCGCATACGCCCATGATGCACCTCCTCCCCCTCACACACCGCATGACCCGCTCACCTTTGCCTTGCCGATTGGCGACACAAAGTCCTTGTCAAGCACCTTCTCCTCAACCGTGAAGGTCTCGCCGTACAGGATCTCGTTCTCAAGGAAGATGACGGGGTCGGGGTCGCGGATGGATGCCTTGAGCAGGCCACGCGCATCCTCGGCGTCGTAGGGGGCAATCACCTGGGGTGGGGTGGGGGCTAACGCTCACCGCCATGCACACCATGCAACCCATGGCCAGAGCAGGAAGTCGTGGTGCAGCATCACAATGCAACCATCATGGCTGCATCCATGAAGCATGCACAGCCAAGGGCGCCTTGCTGCCTGGTGATACAAAAGTATGCAACTATCTTCTTTGTGCTAAATTCACTCCGCCCAGTTCACCCTTTCTATGCCAGGGCAGCACCACCAAGAGTGCTCCCTGCTGAACAGTGCCAGCCCATTCCGTTGCCCACCCGAACCCACCATGCAATGCCCCCTGAGGTTCACCTGGCAGGTGGTGAGTCCCTCCCTCTATGCACAGCAGACACGCCCTTAAGTGCACAGCAGTCCCCGCCAGCTGCCCCCAACCACCATCCACTACCCACCTTGAGTCCCGGCACGCTGCTGAACCATGCTGCAAAGCACTGTGAATGCTGCGCGGCCACACCGGCAGCTGCGCCGTTTGGCCCTCTGAACACGATTGGCACGCTTATTTGGCCGGAAGACATGTACAGTGTCTTTGCTGCGGAGTTGATGATCTGGTCGATGGCTTGCATGGAGAAGTTCCATGTCATGAACTCACACACAGGCCGCAACCCCGACTGGGCCGCACCCACGGCAATGCCAGTGAAACCGGCCTGCACGTTGCAGCATGTTAAACAGGGCCATGCCAGTAGCTTGTGGTTGCCCAGCCTGGGCGCAAGGGCTCGCACACAGGCACAGTGGGTTGGCCACCAGATGAGCAATTGCATGAGTCACAAGTGGCTTACCTCAGTGATGGGTGTGTCGATCACTCTTTGCGCACCGTACTTTTGGTGCAGGTTTTTCGTGATCTGCAAGGGAAAGAGGTGAACACACGTATTGGGCACAGTGAACACACAGGGGTAGCAGTCAAACAGGTAAATCACAGCAACGAATAAAGGTCACAACGGAGCCAACCCCCTGCTGATCTGACGCACTACCTTGTATGCTCCCTGGTACTCTCCAACCTGGAAGATCAAAGGAAAGTTAGCAGGCAACCAACGCAACACACTTGACAATCGTCTAAGACATAGCCAGCACCCAAATGTTCTTCACTGTCAACACTGACCTCTTCTCCCAAGATGAACACTGTGTCGTCGCGTGCCAGCTCCTCATCCAACGCCGAGTTCAAGGCATCGCGCACAGTCATCTGCAACAAGGCAGCATCGTGTCAGGTTGTCTTAGGCATGGGTCAAATTTTGATGGCAACTGAGCAGCAGTGGACCCAAGCACGGCACCAGTTTACCTGCTGAGTGGCATACGTTCGTAGCCATTGCATTGCTGCTTGTGGCGCCTGGCAATTGACACAGGTCCTTGTTAGCAACACCCTCACAGCAGGCCAGTGCATGGATCAACCACACAAACCCTACCCGAGCAGCGCGGATGCCACCAATGCTCGCCATGAGACCGTTCATATTGACTGCGGCTCAGGCTGTCAATGAAGCCGAGGAGATTATCTGCTGCCGGTGCCCACTGGCAAGCAGGATTGGCAGAAGGTTTGCAGGGGCAACTACTGCGCTGCTGCGATGGCTGGAACACACTGCCTGCGATAGAGTGGTGGTGAGTGCGCTTTGCTACCTGCACCCCCAAGCCAAACGCAGTACCTTGACGGTGCTTTGCAGTAACAACACAACAACAAACTGGTTGGTATCTGCGACTGCTTTGTCGCATCGTCTGCGCCCACAAAGAAGGGCTGGGGGATGGGGACTGGGCCAGTCACAACTCGGAGATTACAAATTATACCAAGCCACTCTCGAGAAAGCAGGATGGGCTCCTGAGCCGGCTCGAAAATACCTTCCTGGGTCCGTATGGTTGATTCCCCTCAATCCTGCTGGTGTTTAACAGCTGCTAAGATGCAGTGAAGGGTTGCCAGCGCTGCGAACGACCTAGAAGGTGTGTGACTGGCCCACCTGTTGGGCGATGTTCGAGTAGCACGCCCACCGTGCTGTCCTCCAGATGTGCTCAACGGTGACTGCCGCTGGGATATACGTTTCAGGTTGTTACGCGCTCTCACCCCTGGAGTCGGTCCCGCAAATAATGCCATGTTAACTGGTGCAATGGGTGTACGGCATGCCTGGTTTCCGGAAACGGCAGTCTGGCCTTCTAAAGCTGCATCTCAAGCGAAGGCCACTTGACACCAGGAGAGTGTCACTAAGATATTTTAGCACACTGAAAGGTGAACTATCACATCGCTCGGCATGTCTGCTCTCTGTTGGGTCCAGATGCACGACACCTAGGGACTGTGCTGGGTTGAGCGCCCTAGTGAGTACTCAGTGGTTCGCTAGCAACCTGGTGCGCGTGGTGATAGCCTGTGGCGTGCACACCAGCAATATCATCCACTTCTAATGGGCACGCCTGGTCCTAGCCTGCTCCATTCTTGCCCTAGTCCCATATGCATGCGTGGTGCTCACCCACCCCACCCCCCACACCCCAGGCCCCCCGCCAGGTTAAGCGCTAGTACCAGGGGCGGCCCGACCAACAACCCCAGCACCCACACCACCCACCAGCAGATAGAGCAGTGACTGAACCACAGCCGCAGCGGCCCCTCCCCTTCCCCCGCCATGGCCGCCCCTCCCCCCTCCGCCTCCCCCTCCACCTTGTCCCGCCAGCTGCAGTCCTGTCAGCAACAGGTCACACTACTGGCTGCCAAGGTGGCGCTCCTGGAGCAGCAGCTGGCAGCTGCCTCAGTGACCCAGTCCCTGCACTCCCTGTGGCCAGCGCCAGGCACACTGTCACAGCCGCACTCCACAGGAGACACCCCGCGCGCAACAGATGGAACGGAACTCACCACCGCCAGCGCCACGCACAGTCAAGGCCACCGCACCTCCAGCGATGACGCAGAAACCCTCTCCATTGCATCCACTTGGGGAGCAGCCGCCCCGCCCCCCTCGACCACCTACCCGCGGCCACCACCCGTTGCCCTCACATCCACCTCCCCCACCGGCCGGCCCGCCCCCTCCTCCCCTCCCGGCGAGGTGCCCATGCCCGCCACCCGCGTGGTCATGCACCAGCTGGTGAAGCCAACAGACGTTGACGCACTGGGCATTTGCGTGGGGGGCCTGCTGCTCAGCTGGATAGACATATGCGCGGGCCTGGCGGCAAAGACCCTAGCGCGGGGTCCGGTGGTGACGGCCAGTGTGGATGCGGTGCATTTCTTGCGGCCCTGCCGTGGTGGCTCTGTTGCCATCATCGCCGCCATGGTGAACCGCACCTTTGCAAGCTCAATGGAGGTGGGGGTGCGGGTGGAGCAGGAGGACCTCAAGACAGGGGTCAGGTGGGTGAGGATGGGGGGGACGCAGAGGTAGAGTGTGCAGCATGTATAATAATAATAAAGTACGCCGCAAGGGGAAGGGCATGGAGTGTAGCATAAATTATTTCAATATCAATTTCACGCCAATGCTTTAAAAACAGTGTTTGAAATTGCATTCTTGATACAGTAATCCTGTCCTATCCCCCCACCCCGCCCGCGCTTGCACCAGCACGGGGTGCACGCAGTGCATAGCGCCAGCAGCACCTCACATGGATTTTACATGGACAGGTTGCACCGCCATATCATGAGCAGTGCAGCTGCATGCCGGGTGCCCGCGCCCCAGCAGCATGCCTCAAACCCACATGCACCACCCAGCCTGAACGGCACTCCTCACATGTACCGCCCAACCCCACAGGTACCACTGCTGCAGCGCGTACCTCACCTTTGTGTCAGTGGACGCGCGCACCCGCCCCGACCGCCCCCTGCCGCGCGTTGCTCCCGCCACCGACCACCAGGCCGCCACCCACCGTGCGGCTGAGCAGCGGCGCCAGGTGCGGCTGTCTCGCAGGGCCGCCATCAGGGACAACCCGCTGCTCAGGGAGCAGGAGAAGAAGTGCAGGTGGGGGGAATGGGGGGTAGCAAGGTGCAGCCTGGCGATTGATTGGTACCCAACCAGCTGTGGAAGCCATGTGTAACAAATGCCACATGATCTGATCGCATGTATAACAAATGCCACATGATCTGATTGCATGTGTAACAAACGCCACATGATCTGATAGCATGTGTTGCGGGTCTTAAGTGGGAGGAACTGCTTTCAGCAGCAGGGCTTGGGCGCAGGCTGCATTTGCATGCCATACTACCATCCACCGGGACCTCTGCACATGGCGCCGCCATGCCTGCTGCAGTCCCTGCACCAACCAATGCGCCTCCCCCCCCCAGGTTGCGCCCCATCACCCACCACGAAGGCAGCACCACCCTGCCCCCCGCCCTCACAGCCAGCGTGGCCCAGGGCCGCGCATGCGTGCGCCCCGCCATGACTGTGGCCCACATGACCCAGCTCATCATGCCGCACCACGCAAACTCTCTTGCAATCACGTTTGGCGGGCAGGTGATGCGCTGGATGGAGGAATGTGCGTTCATCGCGGCGTCGCGTGTGGCAAGGGGGCTCAATTTGCTCACGGCAGGTGGGGAAAGGGGGATACGCATAGGGGGGGGAGGGCGGGGAGCAGAACTTGTGCAGGTCCACACAACCCTGCTTATAAATGTATGCATGGGTATATCGGGGCCCTCAACTAGCGATCTTAAATAAGCAGAAATATATATGTAGAAATAAATATTATTGTATATTGCTAATAAATACATTTAAATATGATAGTTTTCATTTGCTTCAAAGAGTAATAACAAAAGCCAGTAATAGGTTTGTCTGTGGCTTAGCACCCACTCAAGTTGAATAGCGATGTGGCCTGCAACTTGTGGCGCTACAGCTCAATTTCGGCTCAATTTGCCATCATTTAATCTTTATGCACTATTCTTTGCATGCAACTATGCGCCATACCGCTCAATCCCGCCATTGGAATTATTAACATAACTGCCGCGCTTTGCCGCGCGCACAGTCAGCCGCATTTCCACCCAACTTCTCTGTTCCTTGTTACCCCTCACGGCAAGAATCCCCCACTTCAGGCATGGACGGCATTGCGTTTGCCCAGCCCACCCGCGTGGGCGACATCCTGTACGTCACAGCCCAGGTCAGCGCAATATTCGGGAGCTCACTGGAGGTGATGATCAGCGTGTGCGGGGAGAACCCTGGCCAGGGTAAGACGTGCATGTGGGGGGGCATGGGTGGGCGGGATCATGGGCATGTGGTGCTGCTGGTGGTAGGGAACTGGTGAAGGGAGAGGGCTTGGGAAGGGGGGTATGCTGCGGGGTGGCACAACACTGCTTGTCAGGGCGTTCCAGCCTCTTGGCCTGCATGGTATGGTGTGATAGGTTACCCTGCAGGCACCACATGACATGCTGGATACGGTGGTTGTAACATCACCTGCAGCGTCAATATTGCCCACACACCCTGCGTGGTGTACCCACCTTCCCCCCATCCCCACCCTTTGCAGGCTTGCTGTTTGATTGCGGCGACGCGTACGCCACCGTGGTTGCAGTGGATGGGGCAGGCGAGCCGGTGGACCTGCCCTTCGAGGTGGTGCCCGAGGGGGAGGCCGAGCGCATGCGCGGGGAGGGCGCGCAGCGGCGGCGCCAGGAGCGGCTGAGCATGCGTCGGGAGCTGTCTGTGCAGCAGTCGCGGCGCGCATCACTCGACGGCATCATGCACGCCACTGGCGGTGGGGTGGTGGGGGCGCTGGAGCGTGCGCACTCCATGGACAACCTGGCACCTTTTGTGGAGATGTGAGAGGCAGGGCTAGGGTGGCGCTGGGTGTTTCACAGAGGGAATTGGTACTGCTGTGGGATGGTGGGCGGGGTATGCCTAATGGGTTACAACCGATCCTGGGCCTCCAGAACGGCACAGAAATAACGTTTTATGATAATCAATATCATCATATCGATATTGGATTTTGTACTAATAGTATATTATATGGACTAGGCTGCTTGCCATATTCCTGATGCACCCTTGATGGCTTCACATTGCATGTCATTACCACTGGTAGGCCACCCAGAGCAGCAGCACTTCGAGAGCCATGACCAATCCCTCAGGATCATCCACGGCGCCAGTAGATGAAATTAAATGCCAGCCTGGCTGAGCCGGGCTCCCTTTGCATTGCAGTCAGACTCTCATAATCTTGTTGGTAGCCCCTTTGGCCGTCTAGTAGGGCTATATCTTAGCTAGTAGCAACTTGCGTCATTAGTCATGAGTCATTTACGATAATCGCTGCGATAGTAATAGGCGCCTCTACCACTCAGTGAGCAACTTCAATTTAGCTAGCAGCTGCTTCGAACTTCAAGTTGAACAGCTGCTTCAAGCTTTGAAAGCAGGTGCTAGCTAACAGATACGGATGGCCAAGGCGCCGTTTGACAAGTACAAATTGACATTGTCCAATTGGATTAATTCATATTCATATGTGCGTCCCGGATCGGATTCCGACGATTTGGCCGTAACGGGAATCCCAACGGTTGCAATTGCAATGTTACAGTAACTGCAACACACACTCTTGAGCGCGCTTCAAGTTGACAACTCGTTGAATGTCACAGAACAGTCATTTACAGTTACTGTAAATGACGTCCCGCGGTGTATCAGATCATCATGAAGCATGCAAGCAACAAGTTGACAAATCATTAAATGTTCAAACAATTTGATCCGTTTTAAACATGAAACAGCAGAAATGCATGACGTCAACATTTGCCAAAACTGCATCTGATGCCATGAATCAATCAGAATCTGATGGCTGTGGTGCATCGGCTGCTCAACATACAAAACAAACAAACAAAGGCGTGCCAAGCCATCATCTGCTCAACATATATGCATACTATGTATCAGAAAGATTCTTTCTCAGAGAGGAAACAGCCAATGGCATGGGCACAGGGGACAGCAAACTTGTATTTGAAATCAAGCTGATGCCAACTGATGAATTGGTGAACCCCAGTTCCGGACCTGGTCCAGCCGGCCCGAGTCCGCATATTACCGGTACGACTAGTACTACCGCCCTTGTAGTTGCAACGGTGCCTGCCGAGCAACGGCATGTGGGATTGATTGATCACCCATTGTCAATCCGATGATTGCACGACTCAGCCCATAATGTGGCCCATGTTGCTTGCAACCATGACAAACATTAAATAAATCCAGTGCCCTGCTCAGCAGCTCCAAGATGGCGATCATCATGATCGCGGTCACTGATCGGAGCCAGGACTGCAAGGCGCTTGGGACCAGGTGGGTCATTGGTCCACTACACTCTCGTGAAGGATTGCCCGCACCCGTGTTGTTTCCACACTGCCAGCCCTGTCATCCAGCTGCCACTTGGAACGGTGCCTGGTTCCGGCAGCAGCGAATGCACCCTCTCTACGGACCACGCAAGTCCATAGGCTATGCTTTGGGGCTGGCTGGGGATGGGCCGACAGAGGATCAGTGCGCCGCCGCCACCGCCCCAGCTGCCCCGCGCGCCGCCAGCTGGTGCATGCTCAGTGCCTGCACCCCCTTGGGCAGGCTGGGGATGTTGTCGATGCTGGCAGCAGGGATCAACACCTTCTCCTGAGGGCATGGCCAGGCGGAGGGGGGTTAGTGCTAGGTATGGCCACCTGGTGGGGAGCATGGCAGGGGCCGCTGCGGCGCAGTGTAACGTTGCCCGTGTGATTCACCGATTGAATGCAGGGAAGGTAAGCAGCAATGGATGCCACACGAAATATGTGAGAGCAAGCTTGTTGTGGGGTTGTTGCATGTGACGCAGTTGTTCATGAGGGCCCATGTGATGCATGTGCCATCACGATGAGGGTCCAGGGTGTGTGCTCCCAACGCACCACTCGGTAGATTGTAGTCTTGCACACCGTACCAGTGCGCAACACGGGTGAGGAGTCATGCTTGAGGATGGCGTGGGCAACAGTCTGCAGGGAGGGCACATAGGGCGGGGTGAGGGGAGGCGCACTGATCATCGCCACCATAGGCAGGGACAGCTGCTGCACACTTTCCATGCATTTCCATGCAGACTTTCCATGCATTTCCATGCATCACTGATGGTCCCCAGTGCACTGCAGCCTTTCTGACAGCAGATCAGAGGTGCTGGAGAGGGTACGGCATGGCTTTAAAACATGTTGGCGAATTGTAATTCCACACTGATCGGACCAAACTCCTAACGCACGTGGAGCACATTCCCATACTCGCAGATGCATGCAATGCAACAAACACCGAGGTCATTATTGCCCCCCACCCCTCCTTCCCCTCCCCTTCCACGCACCCCTCCATCCTTCCCCCTTGTGAAGTTGATTGGCGCCGGGTGGTCCAGCGCCAGGCCCAGCATTGTGTCCACGCTGCCTGACGCCACCAGCTTTGACTGCGTGAAGTTTCCCAGCAGTGTGTGGTACAGGGCCAGGCTGCGCACCTTGCCGGCCAGGTGGAACAGGCGCAGGGGGTGCACGTCTGGGGGGTGGGGGGAGGGAGGGGGCGTCAGCTTGGGAAGGGCATGCTGGCATGTCTTGCAGCGGGGTGGGGTGTAGCCATGCAGGTGCATATTTGGTGCCCACTGTGTGGATAAATTTGATTTGAGGCAGTATTGGTGTGGGCACTGACAGAGGGCGAATGCCTTGCACTCGCCCTCGTAGTTGCGCCACAGGCTCTACCCACAGAGCAGCCTGCAATCCCCCCTCCACCCCCTGCCCTTCCCCCTGCTGCACTCACGCATCTCTGTGAACAGCTTGAGCAGCGCCATGTTGGTGGGGGCGAAGATGGTGACTGGCAAGTCTGGGCTGGGCAGGCGGCGCGCGTAGCCAGACAGGCGCAGCACCAGCCTCAGCACGTAGAACTCACCCCCTGACAGGCCGTCTATCAGGGACTGGGTGCAGGCGGACTGAAGGAGGGGGAGGGGGGGAGTTAAGTGGTTAGCATGTGGCAAGAGGTGGCAGGAGGGGTTGGGTGCGGGGAGGTCACCGAATAGGGGCCATGCGGCCCAGGCTACCATACCAACGCAATCCAACTGGCCATGACTAACCTCGGGGTACGCACAGAAGCGGCTGCAAATCCAATAGAAAGTAAGTGTTGGTTTCATGGGCACATGTAATGCATGCGTCTGCCATCGGCGATTGAGCAGCATCCCACTCCATCCAACACAAGCTCCCCTTGCCTGCTTGGCTCACCTGTAGAGGAGCCAACGCCCCTTCACCACCCACAGCTTCTCCCCCTGATGCACCCTTCCTCCCCAGTCCCCACTGCTCAGCCCTTTCCACCCCCGTCTTAGCACCCTCCCCCTGTCCCCAGCCCCCGTCATCGATCTTCACATCCGGTATGTCTGCTATGCGCTGTGCGGGCAGCAGCACCTTTGACGCTGCGTACACCACCGTGTTGCACACCTGGCGCCTGAAGGTGCATGTGGCGGTGTCGTGCGGGTAGGGGGCGGTGGCAAGAAGCTGCGGGGCATGGCAGAGGGGGGGTCAACGCAGGAGGGGTGGGTGGGGCGTGGGGGGGTCGCAACACAAGGGGAGGGGAAGGGGCATGGCATGCATGCCCGAGGAGAGAAGCATTCGCCAGCCCCGGTCATGCCACCACCTGGGTTCATGCACGAGCCCCCCCATTGATACTGTTGCCAAAGGTACCACACCCACATGCCCATGCCCATGGCTGCTGCACCACATGCTTCCAACCAACCCACCCCCTCTCTGCCCCAAACCCCAGCCCCACCCACCTGCCCGCTTGCGTCCGACGTGAAGTTGATAGGGTGCCACTCAAACAGCGCGTGGCCCAGCACCGTGTTGACCGACCCCATGGCCTCGAGCAGGCCTGGGTCGGAGAACGATCCTGGCAGCACGTGGTACATGCCGATGGCGGTGCCCTTGGGCTTGAGCTTGAACAGGGAGAAGAAGGCCATGCCTGGAGGGGGGAAGGGAGGGGGGGTGCATGTGCGTGGGTAACGAGTGGTGGTGTGGGGGGTGGGGGCCAGGGGTTGGACGCGGCAGTGCGGGCAGATGCATTGAGATGGGTACGGTGCATTTGAGGTGGAGCATGGTGCCATGGGGTGGAGGTGGTTCACTCCTGCCCTGAAAGCCGATGGCGCCGCACGGTTCCTTGCCCCTCAGAGGAGGCATGGTTGCCAGGTGGTTCCTGCCCCGCACCTATGACGCGTACGAATGCCATGTTTGTTGGCGCCAGCAGCGTGAGCGGCATGATGGGGTCAGGCAGCTTGTCCTTGTGGCCGCTCCACTTGATGGCCAGGCGCATGAACAGGAACTCCTTGCCCACGATGGCGTCATTAAAGGTCTGGCGGCAGTCCTGAAGAGCGGAGACGAGTAAGGCAGGGCCCAAGGGGGGTGGTGTGGCCACCAAGGGGAGGGGCAGTGTGTGTGTTAGCAGGTAGCGCGGTGTGGGAGTGGGCATGGGAGGGGGGTGGGGGTGCTTACCCATGGGGATGGCGGGCCAGGCCAAGGGGGCCCAGGCCACTTTGCCGTTGCGTTCACGTGTCGTACCACCCCTGTCTGCGAGGCGCAATCCCCACCGCTGCATGGCGCTGCCTGGGAACCCAACACCTGCAGGGACAACACAAGCCAGCAAGATGTGGGTGTGGCAGTGCAAAGTGCTGTCACGCCACCCCGGTTGAGTGCAGCAGTGGTGGGAGACAGGGGTGGGTGCACAGGGTGGGTGCTCAGTGCCCCCTCGCTCACCTGTGTGGCTAGGCACAACGTGACCAGGAGGAGGCCCCAGCTACAGCAGTGCCTGGTGCGGGCCATGGTGTTGGGAGGAAGACCTGCCTGCCTGCAAGGGCGGAAAGGGGGTGGGCTAACTCGCACACTACCCACTAGTGCCGGTGGGTGTGGGGTGCACTAGGGCAATGCTTGGGCACGGCTGGGGCGCAGCCGTTGGCTTCCAATATAGTCCTCACTTGTTTGCACACCGCCACTGCAGTCATAGTTGGGTCACCGCCGATGGCCGCCCATAGTCCCACTAGTGTGTGCGCAATTAGCCACGGCCACCCTGACGGCCCATGCATGCATGCATATGGCATGACGTTGTGCCCACATCGCAGGGTTGCCAGCGCAGTGTCCAGGCTGTTCACAAAGGCTTGAACCTGGCTGAAAACTGCTTCTCGAACTCTACCACAATAGGGGTTAGCCAGATCCCGGCTAGGGTATGCGCAGTGTGCGCGCAGGAATATGCTGACGCATACCTCTTATTTTGAAAGCCAACGACCCTGTCACGAGGTATAACGGGCTGTTCGGCAACCAGACGAAAGGCAGGCGTCAAATCCGAAGAAGAGAGGAGGGAGGACAAGGGCGTCAGCTGTGTCGTTGCGGTGCGCACGGCATCAACTGCCAGGTTCCGCAGGTGGTCAAAACAACGTGTTGCGCTTGTGGGTTGCGCAAGTGTACTTGCCACGAGAATGCTCTAGTCAAGCAATATAATATAGATTGGTTACTTGAATAGAAGGCTGCCTTGCTTCGACTTGCACCCGACTTGCACCTAGATATATGTTTCGAGCAAAAAATGGTTTCTACCATGCTGTCTGAGAGCAGGGCTGCTGCCCACACTGTGCAGGTGACAGCTGGCCAAAAAGCTCACAAACCATGCATGCATATGCAAATATTGTCAAGTGATTGCACTGCCACCAAGGTCCCTGGAAATACGTCCTCAACTGCGCTTGGTAAGGCGCTGGTTTCTGACAACTGAGAACGTACAAAAGGGGGTTCATATATTTCTCTCGAGCTGTTGCCTTTTGAGGTGCGACTTTTTCAAAATTCGAAAACAACTAGCTGCACTGCGCTGGCTTGTAGGCCCTCAAAGCAACCATACAGCAGTCTGAAAATGTGAGTTGCCACCCCCTACCCCTCCCTAAAATCAAGCGTAAAGCGGGAGGAAGAAAGCGTGTGGAAGAAAGCGTGTGGAAGAAAGTGGGAGGACTAGTCCCGGTAGCGCTCTATCACTCAATACTGCGCCCTCCCTGCCAGTGGCCTATGGTACATCCCTGCTGGCCAGATCCCTCTCACCCCACACCAAACACAGCCCGGGGGCATATTCCATCCCCAGGGCGTCACAGCATGAAGTCCGAGTCCCCGGGGCTGCCCCCCGCCACCCCAACGTCGCCCACAAAGCCCATGACGTCAAGCTGAGGGTCGTCCAGGAACATCTGGCTGAAGTCAGTGGGGTCACTGAGGCCTGCAGGGAGTGGGGGCGGGAGGGCGTCAGGTGTCGAGCACCGCCAGGCACAGACAGCACGTGGCATGCATGCGGTTGGTTCGGCAGGTTCGCACGCATGGTTGGTGCTAGGGTGCATGTGTTGCACCCACTGTGAGAGCACTGTGGAGTTATGGCCAGCACTGCAAATGCAAATGTGATGCCAGAGGTTCCCGCACCGTCACTATCCGCCATCAGCCCCGCAGGATCACTGCTGTGCTTGGTCACCACCTGTGGCGTGGGTTGGTAGTCCCCTTGCCCCGCCATCGACCCCCCGCCATTCTCCCCCGCCTGCAACGCCACTGGCACCGCCACCGCCACCAGCTGCGACTGCTGCGGCGAGGCGTGCTGCTGCGGACTGGCTGCGCTGCGTGTGGGACCAGACTGCGAGGGGCTGCGGCGCGAGTGGGAGGGGCTGTGATTAGATAGGTGGGGCGAGCTGATGGCCTGCGCCTGGGACATGACGGCCTGCGGCTGCGGCTGTGACATGGCCGCCTGCACCTGCGCCATGACGTTGCCGGAGCCCGTGGGCATGAACTGCAGCTGGCTGCCCGAGTTGCTGCGCTGCCCCATGAGGTGGGAGGAGGAGCCATGCTGCGCCAGGCGAGGCGACCCAAGGCTGCCGCTGCCCGAGCTGCCCAGCTGCTGCCCTGCCGGGAAGCCCCCGTACGCCTGCTGCTGTGGCGAAGAGGTGGTCCCCGCCTGCATGGGCGCATGCATGGGCACCTGGTGCTGCGCCTGGTGCTGCCGGGCGTGCTGGTGCTGAAGCGCCTGCTGCAGAGACATGCCACAGCTGGCTTGCACCTGCACATGCATCAGGCCCTGCGCCTGCGCCTGCGCCTGCGCCAGCTGAGCCTGCCTGGCCTGCGCCTGTAATGCCTGCGCCTGCAAGGCCTGCGCCTGCAATGCTTGTGCCTCCTTCTGCCTGTGGCGCATGAGCAGCTGCTGCAGCGCCTGCGCCTGGGATTGGGGGGGTAGCTCCGACAGCGCCTGCCGCTGCTGCGGCGTGAGCGCAGCGATGACCTGCTGAAGCTGCGCATTGCTCTGCTGCTGCTGTTGTTGCTGCTGCTGTTGCTGCAGCTGCTGCTGCAGGGCCATCTGGCGTTGTTGCTGCTGCTGCTGCTGCTGCAGCGCCATCTGCTGCTGTTGTTGCTGCTGCTGCTGCTGCAGCGCGTGGTGCCGCTGCTGCTCCAGGAGCTGCTGGTGCCGCTGGTCCCGCAGCTGGCGCAGGAACTGTATCTGCTGGGCCTCGGGGAGGGCGCGCAGCTGCATCTTGTGGTTGTCGCTCAGGGTGTGGTACAGCGCGTTGAGCAGCCGCGCCTCATCCTGCACAGGCACAGAATCACACACGCTCGATGTCCCTCATACACACCATGCCGTGCACCGCAACCGGTGGGATGCAATGCAACGCGGTGCATTAATGCTGGTTGCGGATGTACCCAGGAATGCCAGAGTATACTTTTTGCCTCTGATTTTGTGGTTGTCACCCAGAAGCTTGTTTGTCATGTGGGATGCAGCGCTGCATGGGATGCAATGTGTTGCTCACCTGTGGGGATATGTTGCGCTGAGCTGCTGCAGGCACCGCGCCCTGGTGCCCCCGCTGGGCCCCACCCCCCTGTTCCCGCAGCGCTGCCTGTTGTGCGGTCAGCTGCTGCTGCTGCATCTGCTGCGCCGCTAGTTGCTGCTGCTGCTGTTGCCGCCGCCGCAGCTGCTCCATCTGGGCAGCCTGCAAAGCCATGCTCTCGTCAGCACCGAGAGACACAAATGCATGTGGTTCCAGTGCAGGCAGACAGTGTGTTACCAGGACAGGCAGGGATTCCTTGTCCTAGGGCATGCATGGATCCACCGGCTGGCATGGTGGAGAGCATCACAGAAAGGCAACCTACTACCAGGCAAAGGGACAGGTATCCAAGCAGAATGCCATGCATGGCCATGCATGCTCAATCACCGCATTCGCACCTGCAGCTGTTGGCGCCGCTGGTCATCTGCGGAGCGCGGCGCATGCGGCGGGTACCCTCCCCTGTCCCCCTGTTGCCGCAGCTGGCGTGAGGATGGCTCCACAAAGTCTGTGTTCAAGTCCTTCATCTTCTTGGCAGCACGGGGGCGCAGGGCAGGGGCGGGGGTCGGCTGCGCGCGGGGCGCAGGCGGTGGGGGCTCCGGCTGGACCTGGCGCAGGGGGACAGGCGGCTGGCCGTTTGCCATTGCTATTTGCGGCCCCAGGTTTGACCTGGCTCTGCCCTGTGAGGTGCGCATGTGCTTGGGCACGTGCAGCTCCATGGGGGACCAGCCCTGCGGGTGCTGGCGCTTGAGGCTGCGGGGCGGGGGGTTGCTGTCTGCGGGCAGGGTGCCATTGTCCGACGGGTGGGGGCTGAGGCTTTGGCTGAAGTCCTGCACCCGCTCCATCCGCATGCGCATGCGCTCCTCCCGCGTGGGCCCCCCCTCCGCCAGCCCCGCCATCTTGCGCGTGTACTCTGCCTCCTGCTCCCGCCGCCACTCCTCCTCCTGCTGCTTGGACTCTGCGTGGCGCAGCTTGTCCCGCTCCCGCCGCGCCCGCTCCCGCTCCTCCGCCTTGCGCCGCGCCGCCCCCTCCTCCTCCTGGCGCTTCTTCTCATCCTCCTCGCGCTTCACCGCAAGCACCTGGATGCGCTCAGACCGCTTCTTGGGCAGGGACTCAAGCAGGGAGGCCTTCTCAGCCGCCCTCCTGCGCGCAGCCGCTGTCTCCACCAGGCGGGGCAGCACCGCCTCGTCCAGCAGGTCATGCAGAGCGCGCTCCGCCTTGTTGCGGGTCACGCTCAGCTTGGCCACAAAGTCCTGCAGCTCCTCCAGGGTGATGCACACGGTCTCCCACAGGGGCTCGCTGTCCGTGTGCTTCTTCTTCTTGCTGCTGCCGGGGCGCTTGCGGGGGGGCTCCTCGCGGTAGAGCCTGCAGTCCTCATGGTTGAGGGAAAAGTAGTAATACCTGCAGCCCTTTGCGTCCTCGCCAATGGGCAGGTGCCTCAAAGCATCTGCACCAATCTCCGGGTCTTCCACCTGAATGCATGTATAAATTCGCATTAGCCATGCCTCAACCCACGGGGCATCCACCCACTGCATACAGCATGGCAGACTCACCATGTGCCTGATTGTCTCCCTCACCACCGGGCAGTCCAGGGTCCTCCACTCGCACAGCTCGTAGATAATGCGCACCTGTAAGAGTAAACAGAGGGCGTGGGAAGCCATCCAGGCAGCATGGGTGCAGTGGTGCAGCAGCAGCAGCAGCCTACCCTGTCCAATGGTGGGATGTCGAAGAAGCTGCGGTCTTGCAGGGGATTGGACTCGAATACCTCAAACCAGCGGCCGCCCAGTTTGTATTGAAGCAACACCTCCCAGTTGTGTGAGTCGGGCTCGTTGTATGGCTGGGATGCGTCTGACCGCAACAGCTTATGCATGAACTCAGCCAGGAACATCTGATGGCCTTCCGGATTCAACACTGCCTGTTCCAGAAGATCCGCTGCAAACTGCCTGAACTTGAGGGCGTTGCTGAACATACGGCTGAACTGCACGATTGCCGCAAACTGCCAGCTGCTCCTCACATCGTGTAGCTCCGTTTCTGGGTCCCGAGCAGCAGGGCTCCCAGGCTCAGAGTCAGCCTCCTCCTCCACATTATCAGCCTCAAGATCGCTCCCCTCCTCGCTGTCAGCCGCATCCAAAGGAGCCTCCTGCGGGGGAGACCCCTCCCCGTTGACCTCCTCACTGCTCATCCTTGCTGGGCGGGTGGGCGTGAGGAGCGTGTCTGCATTGGCAGTGAATGCATAGCGCTTGCGCTTATGGCGTTGCGGTTGCCCAGCCTGTTTGAAAAGTCCTCGCGGTCAGGCGCGTGGCCGCCGTCGGCGGTCAGTGGAAAACCGGCGGAGTGTGCAGGCGGCCAATGTTCCCTTGTTCACTGAAGGGAAATAAATAAACCCAGGCAAACACTTTTACAGCCACCAGTGTGGGCAATGGCGCATACTAGTTGTTGTCAAACATGTACCTATATGCATGCATGCGTTCCCCACACCCCGGGCAGGCCCTGGGCAGCACCTGGGCTTCATCCACTGTTGCTCATGAGGTCTGACTTGAATAAGTTTACAGTGTAGTGGCTATTTTTTGCAGGCAGTACATCAGTACGTCTGCCAGCCACAAAGAAGCGCATGCGCACGCAAGCAATATATTATTGTTGGACCAAAATGTATAAATATAATATTCCCATAGGGCAAGGAAAACTGCTGCAGCGTGGGTTGACGCAACCGCTATGGTGCAGCATTTCATCCTCGACATCAGCTGCAAGGCTTCCCTGGTCTTGTTGATTGTCCAAAATTGTCAAAAATGACGGGCCATAGATAGATAGATAATACCGGGCCACTCCACACACAGTGCGCTGTAGCGCAATAGCGATGCCGGAGGGCTACCCCACACAGGCGGACACTTCTTCTAGAGAAAATCTTGGTCATCACTTTATAATAATGCCCTAACAGGACCGCAAAGGCCCAAGTGCCATTGTAACAGGTCCACTGGCTGTGCATTTCACTACAACCTTGTTGCTCTGAACGATACGTGGCAGCAAAAATATATGGCCATTAATTGAACCAGCAGAACTGGAAAATATGCTGTGCTCGATCTCCCACCTTCCCCACCTTTCTCCCTCGCTTCCCTGCTAGCCACACAGCGCAGCCCCCCTCAGTGCCGCCTCCCCGCCGCGTCCTCCTTCCCCTGGCCCCACACCAGGTCAAATGCAGGCCACATGCGCGCCGCACCCTGCGCCATGCGCTGCGCCAGGTGGCGCTCCGGGTCCCTTGCCTGCAGGTGCAGCAACTGGTCCATGCCCGCCTGCACCTGCGCCTTCACGCGCCCGTACAGGACCATGCAGGCGCCAGGGTCACGCAGGTCGCAGGGCTGGGCCAGGGTGTCGATGGGCTCCATGAACCTGGACAGGTGGCAGGGGCATCAATCAGGATGGTTTGCAAATACTTAGGCCCCAGATAGGGACAACAAGCATGGCAACACCCTAGGCAAGCAGGCATTAATGCTGTGTGCCACACATACCATATGGCCGGTGCATGCGGGTAGTGGGCCCATGCTGCAGCGCAATGCAAGGTATGCGGCGGGTCGGGTACCACAATATCATGCACCAGGCCACCTCCAGAGGACTGCCATCGTGTGACAGCACCCAGCCCCCACCTGAAGTACAGCCGCTCAATCTTGGGAACTGGCACCGCTGACGGCACCCCCAGGCCAGGCAGCTTGGCAATGGGGAACACAACATCCTCGGGTGCGAGCTTGGGCGCATGCTCCTGCAGCAGCCGCCTGGCAAAGGGGCCCAGCACAGGGTGTGCAAGCACCTCATCTGTGTCCAGCGCAATGTCGTATGCGTCGTCCCCGCCCACCGCTGCAAATGGCACGATGATGGCGCCGCAGCGTGTAGCCATGCGCACAAAGTCGGGGCTGTCCCGCCACATCAGCCGGTACTTCTCGCCGCGCCGCTTCACAACCTGCGGGCAACAGGCGATGCAGGGTGGGCAGCTGGCTCCAATGACCACGCTGTGCACTGATAATAGATAGAATTTATAAATATATCCATTTAAATAATATAAATTACAAATTCTAATAGATATTATAAAAGTTGTGCACTGGGGGAGGTGCCGCCATAGACTGTGGGGATGCAGCCATGGCACCGCTGCTCTTGCCACCCTCGCATCCAGTGTTTTTGTGTGGCTGGCTCCCATGCTATATGTGTGTGTGAGTGGTAGCAACCGGCACCTACCTCCCTGCTCCCGCCTGGGAACAGCAGCACCGCCTCTCCCGCCTGCAGCAGCTTGTAGGCGGCACGTGGGGAGGCCCTGCAAAAAGAGGAGGAGGCGATGCTATGACTCACCACTCTGGACTGCAAGTCCCACATGCAGGGCTCCACTGGCGACAGCGCATGCTCCATCAGCGAGCACTCCACCCCACGCTACCTGCTAGGTGCAACATGCATGCATGCCAGCTGCTAAATGACGCGACATAATATGCGAAGGGCATGCAACACCGAGAAAGTGTAACGTACAATGCAGAAAGATACCAAGAACAAGAGACTGTGCATTTTTGCAGCCCGCCACTCACTTGACTGCTCCATACTTCTCGAACCACTCCCCCTGCGGCCCCAGCCAGTGCACCGGGTGCGCCAGTCCGCGCGGCCTGAAGCCCCTCAGGTACAGCTCGTTCATGAGCATGGGCAGGTCGTACAGCCCGTACATGGTGTGGTTGCCAACAAACAGCACTGGGCGGCGTGTGGTGAATGGGTCGGGCAGCAACTCCTCACCCAGCACCACGGGGGAGGTCAGGAACCTGGAGGAGTGGGAGGTGGGGGGCTGAGGGCAGGGCAGGTAGAGGGGTGGCAAGCAGCAGAGGTAGGTTCTGAGCAATGCAGGAATATGCAGCATAAGTCGTGAGCTTGTATTGCAGCCATTGCATCTAGGGATGGACAGATATGCGTATATCAGTGGGGGGCCGATGCGCAATGCAGTGCAAATGTATGCCACATGGCATGCAGCAACTGAACAGGGTGCAGGTATCAAGCGCCCACCTGAACAGCTCAAACTGCTGCGACCCCTCCTCAAACTGGCGGTCCACCTCGCCCCACCGCAGGGTCAGGGCATGCAGCGCGGCGTCCTCCTCAGCGTCGCTGCTGCTGGCAGCCAGACCTGGGTCATCCTCAGTGCCATTGCCTGTATGCGCCCCGCCTATGGCTTGCCCAGAGCCGCTGTGTGTGGCAGCCCCCAGCGTGGCACCTGCTACCCCTAGGGGTGATGCGGGCGGTGCAGCGACGCCGTTGCCGTTGCTGTGTCGGTGGTGCACCCCGTTGGAAATGGAGCTGTGGGCTGTGCTGCCATTGGCTGAAGCAGACAGCACTACTGTACCATTTGCTGAGCTAGACGCCTGTACCACAGCAGCAGCAGCAGCGGCGGCAGCAGCGCCATTGCCACTGGCAACCCTGCCATTGCCATTGGAATGCACTACACCATCAGCTGCCAAGCCTGTTGCACAGCTTGGCCCATCCCCGCGCCCCTCCCCCACCGTCGCCCCCTCATCCCCTTCATCGTCCTCAGAATCAGAAAACACCCCCACGACGCTGCGCTCCAGCGCCTCCACAAGCGCCCCCTCATTCTCCACCCCCATGCCATGGAACACCCCATCCTGGCCCCCTGCATCTGTCTTCACACTGGGCATGAACCCTGTCCTCTCCAGCGTTGCCGCCAGGTCCACCTGGGCCTCCAGCATCGCCGTGTGCCCACTATGTGGCAGCACCAGGCGCTTGGCTGAGGGCATGGCCATCTGCAGGCGCCCCGCCTCGCGCACTGAGGGCAGCAGCCGGTCCTCAAGGGAGGCGATGACCAGCGTGGGCACACTGCAGGGGGGGAGGGGATCTGATAGACCAGCTGCTTGAGCCCATGCTATGTTGGCAACTCAGAAAGCGGTTAGCAGAAGGCGGGATGTAAAGGACACCTATTGGCTGCCATGCAAGTGTACACGATGCTACTCGTTGGCGCCCCCATGACAGCTATCGATTGTGGCAAGGCAGATGCTACCATTTAATGGCAGCAAGATGCACCGCCCGACGCAACCAACCCTTACCGTATGCTTGCCAGCATGCTGTCCGGCACGTTCCCCTTCCGCAGCAGGTTGAGGCGCCAGTTGACCGCCACCGCTGCCTCATACGAGAAGAAGCCCTCCGGGGTAATGGGGGAGGACTGCACACAGGAGGGTTGAGAGGTGGGACAGGTGTCTCGCCTCCCATGCAGAGGGGATGGCATGCCGCAGGGAACAGAATGCGTGGCCAGAGGCGGGTGGTCGCAGTGCATGTTGCCGCAGGCACAATGATCCCCTGCCACAGCCTGTGGATTCCCATGTTTGACCACAGCTTGCGCAGTGGCACTGTGGATGCAGGGGCCATGCACCAGCAGCAGCGAGGAGTGCCTCAGTCCCCAGACGCATCACCTACCGGGCCATGGTGCGGCGACTGCATGGACATCATGCTCAGCACCGCCTGGCTGGCGTGCGCGTCCACCTTCTCGCGGTCAAGGATGAATGGCAGGAGCACGGCCTGAGCTACCTGGCCACAACAAGCGCAAGCAGCATTAGGTATGAGGCTGCAGTTTAAGGCCGCATGCAACGCCATGCAATGACAACTGGTCCACTACTTAGTGGCGCGAACGCACGTAGGCTGTGCATGTGGACCGAAGGAATGGCCAATGCCATGCTCCCCTGCGTGACCCTTGCCAGTGTCGCAGCTGTGTGTGTGTGTGTGTGTGTGTGTGTGTGTGTGTGTGTGTGTGTGTGTGTGTGTGCCCTCCCCTTCCACACACCTCGAACAGCTGCTTTGGGAACAGGCTGAGCAGGTTGGAGGCGGATATGAGGGTGGTCAGCCCGCCCAGGCTCTGGTTGAAGCAGGTGGCGGGGTTGACCAGCACCATCTTTTCAAACAGGTGGGGTGCGGCGTGGGCCGCCCTGAGCGCCAGGCAGCCCCCAAAGGACTCTGCCAGCAGCGTGACCTGGCGCACCCCCTCGGTGGCGCACAGCTGCTCCACTTGCTGCACTGCAGCCTGGGTCAGCTCCTCCCAGGTGGAGCGGTCGGTGAGGGGCATATAGAGGCACCTGTGCAGGAGGCAGAGCTGGGTTTGACGGAGCTGGTGGGGGCAGTAGGTAGGGGAGGGCCGACCCCACAACTGATTGAGGTGGGTGGCGGCCTGTGGTGGAGTGTACAACAAGGCGCAATGAGTTGTCTTTGACATGCGATGCCCTGGGTGTTGGCAAAACAGTGTGCCTGCCGCGTACCTGACAGTCACTCCGGCGTCCTGCAGGCGCTTGAGCTGGGGCTGTATGGCCATGCCGGTGCCATCGGTGCCTGTGGGGGCAGGTGCGCTCAGCGTCATTTAGCCAAAGGGCACGAGGTTGGCATATGTGTATCTGTTATCAAATTCAACCCACTGGCCACGCAGTTACTCAGGGCAAACAGCTCCAGCTGGCAATCGAAAATATGCAGGTTTGGCCTACCTGGGAAATACACCAGCAGCCTGTTACCGTTGCCCGTCTGTCCAGCTGGCTTGTACACTTTCAGCTGCAATGGAGGCACGAATAGTCAGAGACATAAGCCGGTAATACATCAGAGCTGGCCAGGGGTGCTTTCGATTGTGCTGTACCTGGCTGGCCCCTGTTTGTGCTCTGGCAGCCACTGGACGCAGAGGCGATCTGGCTGTTGCTAGACGAGTAGTGGACTGAAGTTTGCCTTTTAGAACGACTTGACGACTTCGCCTTGTGCCGAATTGAGCACATCCTCTGTACAGTTGCTGCGGCCTGGCTGTTGGCCCCGATGAAAGGTGCCTGGCATGCATTTGAATAGCCACCGACAGAGACCCAGTTGGTAATTTAGCACAGCACTTGCACACCCAACAACCAGATATGTGGTAGATTGCCACCAGTCGATTTGTCAACACTCAAAGGCCAACTGGTTATCAACGGCCCCTGGATTGTGTTGCTGTCAGCCCCTCATGACGCCAAGGCGAAAAGTCTAATCTATTGTCCCCTGGCGAGCCACTCAGGTACACTTGAAAAATAAATATACAACACGTTCCGATACTTTGTGCGGTGTATGTCCTATACGTTGCCTTTCAGTTCTAGTACAGGACGACCTGCAACTCTTTTGCAGTGGAAGTTGCAGCTGCGGCAAGCCACCGTTTCACTTCGGTGACCGGCGGTCATTTGAATTCAATTGAACTGTTTCAAGACGCTGTTGTGAGTTCTTCGCTACATCCTGTCAATACTCTGCGCCATATCTGGGACCTTTCCTCTGTGATATCGCGCCCCGCCTGTTCTTTTCCTTCGGTGTGTTGGGTGATCCCACCTCTGTGGCGTGACAATCTGCAGCCGAAGTGCCAAGTGTCCGTTTGCGTTGAAGTACCTGTTGAACGGCTTTCTACCATAACTATTCTACCTACACCGTTTCTCGAAAGGCTGTGGCGGCAGGGCTTTGGCATTATCTCAGCATTTGCATGCATGCGTATAGGCACTGCATGCATACGGGACCTTGCAATGTTGCGCTCCAACCTCGTCAACATGGCCCTATGCAGCGTTTGAAAGCAACAAACCACTACAGCTTAAATAAAGTACTAGCAGTGTGGATCTTCGAGGCCAGCTAGCTAACACAGCGCTGCGGCCCTCAACCCACGGACAAACAAGCTGGTAGCCCCACCCCTTGGCAACTGCTCCTGGGCATGGCGTTTCGACGCTGGTGCAGCTAACCATCAGCTTACTAATTTCCCTTGATGGGTCCTTCAGCAAAGCCTGCACGCCGCCCTTTTGTAGCAGATCTCCATCTTGTACTATTCACCCTGTGACTTCAACCATGAAGTTCAGAGGCATCCTGTCGGAACGGGGTTTGCGCACCCTGGAGAAGGGTGAGTGGGGCAGGGAGACTTGTAAACACAGCACAGCACAGCACAGCATCCCCCGCCACAACACTCGTGTCCTCACCCCAGCCACAACACTCTTTTCTGCGAGTGACACCCTCCTCCCTGCCCCTGCCCAGGCTTCCTGCCCACCTTTGAGAAGTTTGGCAAGGTGTGCCAGCTGCTGCTGTGCGCCGATGAGCTGTTTGTGGTGCAGCCCCCCCTGGCCAGTGACGGGGTGCACATAGTGGCGCGGTGGGCAAAGGTGGGCGCAGCAAGACACCTCGCCTGGCCACCACACCGCACCACACCTATAGCACACATCGCCCCTGCATGCACATGAAATTATGCCTAGCAAACCCTGCATGGGCTGCAGGGTGCCGAGATGCCGCTCAGTGCTCTGGAATCCTGTAGCACTAGACTCGATGGCTCCATCCACCTCCAGGTCCCCATGCTATATCCTGCCCCACTCATCCCACCCCCTTCACACCCCCAGGACGTGCTGTTTGAGCCCGACAACTACAAGGTGAGCAGCCGCCACCACAACATGATCGCCTTCAGCTTCGACCCCTCCCTGCTCCTCAAGGTCATGCGCGCTGCGGGGGCATCAGACGCAGACCACATGGAGGTCAAGCTGGCGCTCAAGCCGGTGCCCGTGGGCCCGGGGGTGGCGCCCCACTCGCGCCCCTTCCTCACCTTTGTCAGCCGGGGCCACAACCTGCACATGGTGCAGGACCTGCCCATCAGCAAGCCATTCCAGCCGTCAGGTGCGGGCAGGGGGGGGGGCACAGGGGGGAAGCCCCGACGCGCGCACATGCATGGTGGTGCAGGGTGTGTGGCATGTGCTCAGCCCCACCCACACCTGCATGCAAGGGTTTCGGGCGTTAAGTACAGTTCCACTAGACTGATGCTGGTCTGTTGGGCTGCCCTGCGTGCCATCCTGTGAAGGTACCACCTCTTCACACCCAAACCCCTTGCCGCGCCCCTGTGCACCCAAGCATTCCCCTTTGTCATGCAGACATTGACCGCCTGGTGCGCGACAAGGAGGGCATCTCCCTGTGCCCCTTCTACCTGGATGTGCAGCCAGAGATAGTGAGGCTGCAGGTAGGCAGGCGGGGGCCTGGGGGGGCTGGGGTGCTGAATTTCAAGCATTGGCGTGGTTTATGTGGGGGAGGGGAGAGGGGGAGGTGGTATTGCGGAAGGTTTGAGGATTTTCAAGGCATAATTGTGCCTGGCATGCTATATATATGGCATGAGTCATGCCGCATGTTGGTATGGGGTTGGAAGGCTTGTGGTGGGTTTCAGGGTGGGAGTCGATCTGTGTCATGTCCTGCTGAAGGCATCATGTGTCCCCCACCTGCAGGCCATTGTTGACAAGCTGAAGAGCCTGGGCCCCAGCCTGACTGTGTCCACATGCAAAGGCGGCCAGCTGCACCTGCAGGTGAGGGGGCACACATGCACATGGCATGCCCGCACACAGACAGGGCTAGGGCATTTTAATTTACGGTATATGGCATTTCAGTGTGCATCGAAATTGGAAATCTTGTCACATGGCGTACGACAACGGCTGCCCATCAAATGGCACTGTATCGTGCCTGGCCACTTACATATGTATCCCATGTGGTGTCTGCTTGTGCCACGCCTGGCCTTGAGATTCTGCCCACCACTTGTGCCCTGCCCACCCCCTGCGCGTCCCCTTGCAGATCTCTGCCTCTGGCGTGCACCTTGGGGCCGAGATCCAGGGCCTGGCGGTGCTGCCTGAGGAGGAGGGGGAGCAGGCGCAGATACACAGGTGGGGTGGTGGGCTGGTTGTGGGTGGGTGGGTGGGTGGGTGGACGCCAGCACAGCAGGAGGGTGTGCACCGTATGTGGGCATGGTGGCGCGCTGCAACATCTCACAAGCTTGGTGGGCAAGGGTGCCTTTGCGACTAGTGAGCCGATATGTTTGAGGCTAGCAAGGCTGTGTACCCATACCTGCGGCGCATGGATGACGTGTGGCACAAGTTGTGCCACACAACCCCTTTCCTAGCTCTGCCAGCATGCACTCATGCCCCTCCACTGCACCCCGACTGCCCTGTCAACGACCCCCCGCACAACCCCTTGCACACGCTTCTGGCCCTTCACCCACCACCCCCCACTCTTCTTCAGCGCCCCCACCGCCGAGGCCCGCCTGGCCGACGCCAGCGCATGCGGCGAGGCCGCTGAGGTTGTGATGCAGCTCAAGCACCTGGCGCGGGCGCTGCAGTCCAGCCAGTTCTCGCAGCCGCAGCGGCTCCTGTTGGGTGTGGGTCCTGAGGGCGGCCACATGCACATCATGTTTGTGTACCGGGACGCTGCTGAGGAGGGGGAGTTTGACGACAACATCACGCTCAGCTACAGGCTGCCGGTCAGGGAGGAGGGGTGAGGGGAGGGGAGAGAGGGAGGGATGAGGGCGCACAAGCAGCAGCTTAAGCCTCTGTGACGGTGATTGACATGCATGCGCTGGTACCCACTTCAAGCCTGCAACGGGCTGGCAAAAGCGTGGGGCGTACCTGTGTGGCACTTTTGGGTTGATCCACTCAAGCGGTAGCTTGGCCTGACCCATGGTGGCACCTAGTGATCAGGTGGCTTGCTTTTAATGAGAGTAGTGTACCGGGAGTGTATTTCTATATGTTTTATAATGACAGCAGCCGCCATGGCAATGCGCGTGGGGTCGTCCCTTCTGAATCAGCAGGTGCCTGGCAGCCACTAGCATTCCATATATTGGCAGCCTCGTCCATGGAACCAAACTGAGTTCCATTTTCAATACCGTGTGGGGGGCCGTTTTGTGATGATTTTCCTTTATGATGGCCAGTTTTAATCCTCGTAGTTGCAAACTCCAAAGGGCTTGATGCCTTTGTCCGCCCGCAACACCTCCATCAGCTGCAGACCACCCTCAACAGCTATGGCTGTAACATCACAGATCTTGCTGTCAACCTTGCTTCGTATACATCCCAGTGCAATGACCCAAGTGACGTAGGAGCCACCCTCACACACTCACAGGCATTCTTAGCAGCACAACCCTTGGCAACCATGCCACCCCCTGCTCCACCCTCAATACCATTGCCAGCAGCCTTCACCCAACCGCCACAGCTGAGATATGACAAGTCCCAA
>JAULBX010026918.1:0-42114 GCA_032358255.1 Heterotrichella gracilis
TGTCAGCCCCATATAAAAGGGTTGTCAGCACCACTGCACTAAAAACCCGGCATTTTGTGCGCAGACTAATGCGCCTGCTATGCCACAAAACACCTCTGAGCGACGCAAAGGCGCCACCTGCACGGCTCAGCCAACAAGGTACTGCCAGATAAACCCAACCTGACATGAGTCGATGGGATCCCACACTACAGGGCCTTTATATTGTATTGCCCAGGGTCTCCATGCAATTGCATGAAATGCGCTGCATCAACCGCTCATACCTGCAGCACTTCATTTTTCTTCTTTTTTAGCGCGCCCTGAGGCAGAACGGCTGTGGGATAGTCCTGCACAACGTCAAATCGCCTGGTGGTGGATATTGAGCCCGGGCGTTCTAACTGGGATGTGTCTTTGCCGTCCCCACGGGGCCTGCAAGGATAATGGACCTTTAAACACTGCAAAGATTCAGTCAGATCCAATAATATATTATTGGTTTCAATATATGATATTATGATGATTAACTGTCAGTGACAGGTACCCAGCAGTTATATGGTCCTTCATTGGGATTACCCATGACTACCGATTTGACACAGATCACATGTAAACACAAATCAGTCTGCTTTCCTACTTTGCGGCATGACCCTTACTACTGTACAGCTCAGCTCCACATTCTAACGGGCATGGTCAGGAGGCAACATTGGCACCTTTTGGGACCCTCAGCTGTGCTTAGTTGGGGCTCAGGTTTGCGCTTGTGCTGCTGTGCTGCAAGGGGCGCATGCGTCTCGTGTTCATCCTGGGACATTTGCGGCAATGCCTGGCGGCCCATTGGGCCACTGTCATCTGCAAGTATGGAAGCTGCAGTCATGCTGCAGCGGCCTTGGGAAAGCAAGTTGCTTCCCAGATTGCAGTGGGGCGTCCCACGCAACATCCAGCGCAAATCCTAAACCCTAAAGCCTAAACTCTGCATCTAGCGCAACATGCAGGAGCCTGATGCCTGTCCACCGAGGCCGGACTAAACTTACTGCCGCAACACAAAGTGGAACCCCTATATTTATGAACAGGCATCAAATGCAATACTCCGAGGGATGTACACATGACAGGAATCACACACGACCTGTCCACACATGACACAAACCACTAAGGCTTGCCTGTACCAGCCCCAGGTGTTGGGTTATTCCTCATCCTGCACTGCGCCTTAAAGGTGTCTGCCGCTGGCGCCCAGGGAAGTTGATCAACCCGTATGGCTTCGGTTGTGTGGCGGGCTGGCAGCATGCCTGCTTGCACCGCCCAATGCACCCTCACACAGCCTCGGCAGCAAAAGAACTGCCCGCAGCAGTTTTCTCCGCGTGCTGAAGACCGGCACGCGGTCCGGCACTCAATATATCTCCCCTTGGAACGCCCATAGTACGCGAGTTTGGATCTCACACAGCGCACTGCATGGGAAGGACTGGCCAGCTTGCAAGATTGCTGGCGTGCCGTTGCAGATCCTAGTCGACACAAACAACGGGGGCATGTTCAGCTTGAGCAAACCACCAATAAACATCTGCGGATTGTGTTTTTACTGTAGGCCAAGGGAGGCGAGGCACTTTGAACCCTAGTAGGAAATTTTGACAATTTAGGGTTACTCTAAATCCCTGAAACCTTGCCCTAAACTCTAAACTCTAAATAGGGAGCAGGGGGGTGCACTTGGTCTCAAGATAGTACAGGGCCACTGTGGCATTGCTCCAAAAAACAATTGCAGTTGAATATGCCAAGTGACTGCTACCACACTGCTAGTAGCGTAATGCGCAATCATTGCATTATGCGGAATGCGACAACAACAGCCTGAGGCACAATGTGTCATGCAATGCTAACAGCAGTGTGGTAGCAGTCACAACAGTATTCACCAGTCTGGAATCCTGCACCAGAGGACTCTTGGTACCCTGCAGGAGATTCAGCACGGATATGCGCACCTCTTTCAAAGTTTGCACTGCGCATTGTGAGTGACTCCATCCCCATTTCATGTATGCTCACAAGTTGTGGGAATGCAAACTCAGGCTGGCCACCTTCTTGTTTTTCCTCGAGGTGCTCCTCGCACCCAGTGTTGCCAGCTTGGGCAGAGGAAGCAGTTGGGAGTTGGGTTGAGGAGCAACTGGGGCATACCCAGTCTCCACATGGGATACTGTGCAGCTGTGGTTCCAGGCAAAAGGTGTGAAACCCCTTATCACACACATCACACAAGGCAGGCATTCCTCTGGCTGCTGCTCGTTGCAGAGCTCACAGCGGAGTTCAGATTCTGCAACCCTGCTCATTTTTTTGCAGTTTTGCCCTTGACAAGTGCAATGTGGCTTCCGAAGGCTTAGGCTCGCTGCTAAGCATGGCTAGTGCAAGCTAAGTTTCCCTCGTGTTGCCGCAGGCTGCTGCAATAATTGAGGATAGAGTGCTGCAGTGCACTCGGACTGTCTACCCAGCTGAGCACCCGGGGTGCTGAGTCACAGTGTGTCACACAAGAGGAACGGCATGAAGGGGTTACGGAATGAAGTACCTATCGGCCTGGAGTTCTGGGTTAAGGCTCGTTGTATATGCAATGACGTCCGTTGGTGCACCACCCAGGTATACAACTTGTGATAAGCTAAAGCTTCACCGTGACGGCTGCCAGCCACTGCAAGGGAGCATTGTTATTACCAGGTGAAACTTGGGGGCTGTGGGCTGACTGCACTCTGAGCTCACCAATGATTGATCTGTCCTCATGCATTGCCCGACAGTCACGGGCTCCCATTGCAGACATTCTCAACGGGCATGTGCGCTGTATGCAACTGCAGCAGGTCCTGACTTCAAGTTGGTGTTCATCGACAAGGAGAAAACGAACGAGCTGCCTACGCGTCTCCCATAGTCAACTTCTCATAGCGGTATCATACTGCATAATGCGAGTGCTACGAGACAAAATTGCCAGCTGCTGTGACTATCATAGTGGCATGATAAGGGTATGCATTCTCATTAAATTACACGAGACGCCTATGAGAGAACCCCGTTTTCGTAGTGATTGCCAACCATTTACTGCTTAAAGAGATCAAATATGACACGCACACAGTGGACAACACATGGCATGCCAATGGCATTCAGTTCAATGCACTTCATCCAATGTGGCAACAAATACATCACAAAAAACATCAAAAAAGCTTCAAACATTTAGCTGCAAACCATCCTAGCCGAGTGCTTTAGCGTTCATTAAATAACGTGCCCATGCTCCACACCTCAGACGGACTAAAATACATGGGCACGGTAGCACCTCAGGTGATCATCAACCCGTTTGCCCACCCCCTCCTTCCTTGGCTGACCAATGCTGCTTGGAATATGCTGCAGCAACCTCACGCGATGCCCTGCACTGGGCCACCGCTGCGAATGGGGACACCTCAGGTCGCCAGCGCCAGCACCAGCGCCAGCACCAGCGCCAGCGCCATCACATCTACTGGATGCAACCACACTAAGATGTCCAATGGTCATCAGAGATTACCACCCTGCTTCACACCCGCTCATTGGCGGCTGGTACAAACTCCTTGGCATGTGCGGCAGCCGCCTTGAGGGACTCCCTGCACTTTGCCACCGCTGCAAATGGTGACACCTCAGGCAGGCAAGCCAGCGCCCTACGGGTGGTATCCACCACATCCACAGGGTCCACCACAATGTCGCATGGGAGCAGGGCAATGGCCTTGTGCAGCGCGGCGCACTCGGGGCCATAGTCCCACATGTCATCCTGGTGGGACTGCACACAGGAGGGTGGACCATCAGAATCATGGCCCATAATGTAGGGTAGATGGACCATGATTCATGGACACACTCCATGGTAGATGGACCATGGTTTTATGGCAGATGCACACAATCCAGTCAAGCTGCTCTGTAACTGGCACACAATTGTAAGGGCGATGCCAACCTAACCGTGATGGAATGCATGCGACAGGACTAACCAACCAATGGTATGCATACGCACCGTTCCCTTTGCGTAGACTTGCAGCAGTATCATCTTCGCATCCCCGCCCAGCACCAGTGGGAAAAGAGTGGTTTTGCCAGTCAGCGCCTTCTCTATGGCAGCCACTGAGTCGATGCACACACCTGCAGGGGTCCAAGAGATGGTGTCAAGTAGGGTACAGGGTTTAGGCCCTAAACCCTGTAATCTGTAGGGTTAGGGTTCATGCATGCATCCGGCCAAAGGTCAGCAGGATATCACGAGGGACCTTTAACATGCAAGTGTAAAAAGCGGCAGCGTAGCTTTAGTTTGTGCTTTTTTAATTTTGGCATTTCAGGCTGGAGAGGCTAGCCACCCCAATGGTGCACCAGATTTCCAACACCACCATTGCAAAATACATTAATACCAATAGAAAATGATTATTGTATTTATTTCCAACAAGAAATGGCGCCCTACCTAGGAAGCCGTAGCCCCCTATCATGAGGTTTGAGGCGGTAGCAGCAACATTTGTGATGCAGCCAGCGGCACCCAGCAGGCGCAGCACCCTCCGCTTGCCCTCATCAGTGCTCAGCACCTCATCGCTATGCCAGTTCTGCATCAGGGAAGCACAAAAAAAATGAAATACTTGAAAGGACATTTATCATCACAATTACGGATACGATCGTTCATACATCAACGTTTTCCAATTGCACTTACAGACACAATCCAACACCATAAAAGATACAATTACATGATGCATTACGACAATGATGACCGATTACCCAACCCATTTAAGACCAAGATATTCTACACCGCACTGGTCCATCACATGCCCCTTTCCCCATGCCAGCACAGCATCGCACCACGAAGGGAGCCCCCGTGGCCCATGTGCGGTTCAGGAAGGCATATGAACCCCATCCTGTGAACCCGCTGATACTCAGGCACCGGTGGCACCCCCAGCTGGCAATTGCGACCCCTCCCCATACACCAAAAGAAGAATGCAAGCCAGACTAAACCCTGCCCACTGCCCATCCAACACAAACACCCCGTCTCGTTTCAATGTTCGTGCCGCCGCCACAACCCACCACGAAGGGAGCCCCCGTCGCCCATGTGCGGTTCAGGAAGGCATATGATCCCCAGCCTGTGAAGCCGCTGATGCTCAGGCACCACTCAAGGTGGCAATCCAAGAGGGGACCGTCAACCTGCAGGAAAAGAAGTTTGGATCAAGCAATGCCAAAAGCCATTCCTCAATGAAGAAGTCCTGAAGGATGGCTGTTGCCTTCTCTAACCCCAGAACCACAATCCTTGGACCTTTCAGGTGCAGCTGGACCCAATCCCTAAACCCGAAACTCTTCACCTCCCCGCACCTGTAGCTGCACACTCGCATGCGCCATAAGTGTGGTTGCTTTCTCAATGTTGTTGGCTGAGGCAGTAGCTATCATGCCTGTATTGAGAGGGTATACCAGGGGGATCTGAACCCAATTGTCCTCATCACTGCACGGGAAAACAGGAGAATGGTTAGCTAGGAGGAAGTGTACCCGCAGGCTGTGCCGAGGGCAGACGATAGCAGTCGCTCATGAGTGCAAATTGTTATTGCCATCTCACTGTTGTTGACTAACGCGGTGGTTATCATGCCTATATTGAGATGGTATGCCAGCGGAACCTGCGCCCACTTCCCTTCATCCCTTCTTGCGATCCATTAAAGGATCTAGAATTTAGGACTTAGGATCTAGGATCAGGGATCTGGGATCTAATCTAGGATGTAAAAATGAAAATCTTTTACATCATAGGATTTATCGAGGATTAATATGGAAAAATATTAATCTTTAGTTAGCGGGGCCCCGCCCGCAACGCACCCCTCTCCAGATCCGTCCTCGACGCACAGCCCCGCACCAAAGCTGGTGAGGTTGCTGCCCAACCTCACCCGCACCCTGTGCCCAGCCTGCGCCAGCGCCTCAATCAGCCCCTCCATGGTGGTGTGCTCCTCGGTATCATCTTCATTGAGTTTCACCCGGAAGATGTCCAGGCGCCTGCCCTGCAGGAAGTTGTCTGCAGGGAAATGGCAGCAGCAATGGACGTCAAAAACATCATTTGAAGGAATAGATCAACGGATCAATTAACAGTTATGCTGTATGGAGACATTTGACAACAGCAATAGGGAACATCCTGGTACAGTCAACCATGAGCGCCTGGAACCAATCAAACAACGTTAAAACTTTATAAATTGTTTATTTTCAAGTCTAAAGCTTTACAAATAAACTCTTTTTTTGCTTTTATAAAAGTACAATCATCCCAACGACATATCTTATTTACATGCGTTCCAGCAGTACAGCCAGATGAGCACTCTACAATCGACATGATGACTTCCAAATCTCCATACCAACCAGATCCTTGTATTCTGCACCTCTGCTGTGAATGACAAATCCCCTTTTACAGCTCAGCCCAGCGTCGCACCTGGCAGGCAGTTTGCAATAGGGCGGTCAAGGGTTTGGGTTTTAGGGTTTAGGGTTCAGCGCACCTGGCAGGCAGTTTGCAGTGAGGCGGTTGAGCAGCACCGCTGTCAGGCTGGATACAGCTGCCTTGCGTGCAGAAAAGTGGTTGCGCAGCCCCCCGTTGCCGCTGTGCAGGTCTGGGAAGAAGGGTGACACAGGCTGTGGGGGAGGGCCCTACGTGCAGGCAGCGACAGAGGGAGGGAATCAGTCGGAATGGAACAATGGGGATTAAAAGCAGAGAAGAAGGGCCCTGCATGCAGTCAGCAACAGGGGAAGGTAATGACTAGGGGATGAAACAACGGGGATTAAAACAGAGGAGGAGGCGCTGCATGCAGGCAGCAAGAAGGGAGATACATCAGCAGGATGTAAAACAGGTATGGGACAAATGGTGAAACAAGGTGGGGCTATGGGCCCTGCATGCTGCAGCGACAGAAAATTACAACAAGACGGACCCCTAAGGACGAATGACGCAAAGCCCTAAACCCTATGACTGCTCACCAATTGTTTCTCTTGCGATTCAGCGTGCATCCCCCACACCCACCTTATTGATGTCCCGGGCCAGCACAAACCCTAAGGCTGCTTGTAGGCAAACCCCAAACCCTAGACAAGCTCACCTTTTGTTTCTCCTGTGACTCAGCATGCATCTCCCCCACAACCATATCCATGTCCCGGGCCAACACGAAGGGGTTGGGCAACACCGCAGCCAGGTCACCCGCACCGGGATCCTGACCGTTCAGCAGTATATCCAGCGGGGTCAAGGCGGGTTTTGCTCCTGAGGCAGCTGCGCCAACTGGGTCGGCTGTCGCTTTCGATGCTTTTGTTGCCTTGGAGACATCCTCGCTCACCCGCTGCGCTGTGGCCACTGCCGCGGCTAGGTCCAGTGTCGACATGAGGTGGGACATTACGAAAGCACCGAAGGGGGTAGCATGGGGCTTCTGGGATTTGCCTGCGGCACCCATGCTTTCTTAGGATTCAGGGGTTTAGGGTTTAGGCATAGCTACATGCGTGCCCCAAGATGGGATATGGTGCCAGCCCTGTTTGAACCACTGTCTCTAACGCCCCTTGTCAATGGGCCTGACACTGCTGGGTCCCAAACCCTAATCCGTCAACCCTAAACTGAAAACCCTAAACCCTGATTGTGCGACTGACCCTGCTGGGTCTGCAGTTGATATGAGGTGGTCCCAAACCTGTCTAGCAGGCACGCAGTGATTAAGAATCGAACCTGACTAACACCATACACCCAGCAACTCCACGACTCCCCCGCACCTGATGAGCGCCAGAAGTTTGGCAGGAACATGACCAGGGGCAGCACCTGGCGCAGCCCAAAGTGCTCCAAGGCAGTCACTGCGGCCTCCTGGAAGTCCACACTCCCCGAGGGCACCAGCGAGCTGAAGTAGTCCCCCAGGGACATCAGCTTGAGGCTCTTGAGCTCAGGCATCTGGCACACCCGTGGGTCTAGCTCCAGCCATTGCAGCAGCTCACCTGAACAGTCAGGGCAACCGTTTGGCCCCATGCTGTTTTAGGGTTTAGGGTTTAGCTTTTTGGGGTACTTCAGGTCCTGGCACACCCGGGGGTCTAGCTCCAGCCATTGCAGCAGCTTACCTGAACAGGATGGGCAACCATTTGGTACCAGGCTGTATAAAGGTTTAGGGTTTTAGGTTATCTAGAGTCCTGGCACGGGCCATATGGCAGCAGCTCACCTGACCAAGAGCGGAGAGAGGCATGAGCACGCCTGTCACTTTCCTCACCCACTGGTGCCTTGCAAGGAGGCTAAGCTACTTTGAATACATGGAAAAGCCGTTTAGGGGAGGAGTTTCCCCCAGAGCAACCCCTGAGAGCAACCTCTATCTCGTGAGGCTAGTGAGAGGACGTACATGAGGAACTAGTGCGTAACCTCCTTTGGGATGGTGTGTTACTTCTCAACGTCGTGGGCACAGAGTTTTGAGCTCCAGTGCGTTTCCTCTAGTCTGGTTGCACCTTGTTTGGGCAATGGTACACTGCTTTTCGCTTTTTGGGCGCACCTTTTTTGAACTTTCCACTGCTGGCTGCATCAGGGTTGCGCAGGACCGTGACCTTGCGCTGGATAGCACGCTGCACTTGCCACCTCCACCAAAGGTAGATGGTCGGGATGGCTAGGAGTAAGGCTGTTCCTAGCAGCTGAGGCAGGTACGTGAGGACCCACGTCAACACATGCTGTATGTGCGCCATGTTTCAAGCTGCTGCGCGACAGTACGACGCTCAAAAGACTTCACCAGCCGATATACAACCTCCAAACCCAGTACGAGCCGTCAATGTCGCTGGTTGAGTGTTCCGGCCCTGCAGTGAACTTCTGCATGCAATGTGCAACTCATGCATGCATGCATTCAGTTAACACCACGCCTAATAGCGTGGCCACTGCTGCAACGAGTGTGTGGCATGTCCAGACAGACACAAGAGTGGTTGCCGACATTAGTCTGCTCCAGCCTTCTATATATCGCTGCCGGAGCAAGATATGAGTCATTCTTGAGAAACCTCACTGCCTGCTGGAAGATCGGGAGTCCAGGCTGGTATCTGCTGAAAGATGGGGAGTGACTCAACCCTTGGCCAATGGCTCATCAGCCTCACTACCGTATGTCTGAGGCAGCCTGCCTCGAAATGCTGAGTCTAAGGCCATGACTGCAAGGGCAATTACAGCTTATTTTGTTTACACCCAACAAAATACCCAGCCGACACATCTGCATGGCTGCCGGAAGCAGTTATGCTGGTCAAGCAGTGGCCACTGTCAAAGTTAGGTAAAGCAGTTTAAAACACCACCACCTACTATACCGTAGACAAAAGCTTGCACAGCCGCAGTGCCCAGCAACATACAAAGGGGCTATCATAACACTGATAACCTGCTTTTTGTGAATAGCTACAAAACGAGACACTATTGGCAAGCGCTCAAACAGCATAGCGCCGAAAGACTTCAGCGTACTGATCCACTGCCTGGTTCCCTTGGAATGAACTGAACTGCAGGATTTTGTAAATAGACCAGGATTAACCAGCAGCAGAAAATGGAGACAAATGCATAATGAGTCGACAGGGAAGCACCGGCACTACAACACTGAGTAGCAAGGGAGAACCAGTCCAAACCCCAATGTACAATGCCGCAAGGCTTCCCAGTCCCAACCTCATGTACAGCGCCCTAAGCCCTTACCCCTCCTTCAGCACGACACGGAGCTGATCCACCTGCGTCAACAAGGCGCGGGCGCTCTGGGTCCCCCTGACGTTTGCAAGCGTGGTCACACCCCCGCCAGGTGCCAACACATACTCCACACACTCCACCTTGCGACCCTTTGCGAACGGCTGCGCCTGCACCACGTCTGCAACCGACTGGTCCAGTTGCGCTGTGTCGTCTTCAATGTTGGCAGCAAGGAGGTTGATGGTGGCGTACAGAAAGCCCACCTCTTCATTCATGTACTGCACGTCCACCTGCAAGTGAACCGTTGGTGCGAGTCTAAGCCCATGCTCAGTCATATAGCTGTGCACGGTAGACAGCCTATGTCAGCAGAATGGCAGCCGCTGTATTGCAAATCAGAGCAGATAAATGTTTTATTAGGCATTCATAAAAGCAAGTTAAAGCTCAGAATACCTGGCCAGACACTTGGCAAAAGACCTACTGGTGGTTCTTGAGTACCCATTGGGGACAGTTGACAAGTTACGATCAACACTTGGTGCAAAACCTCACCCTTCTGAGGCGCTCGCCAGCTCTAAGAACCTTTGCTGTTGCTGCCGCTGCCTCCCATTCCTTCCTGTCTGTGTAGGTAAAATACCTTGCCAGTGTGACGTTTGCCAGGAGACCAAGTGTACCCAGAATTCGCAGTGCCACCTGGAAACACCACACCATGATTTTACCCTATTTTTACAAGATAATCACAGACGTCCAGCGATACGCTGTTGTAGATCTGCCTCTAGCATAAGCTGTACAATAGCGCGCAGTAAATTGTACAGCCAAGCTTTCAAAGGCATGCGAGGGTTGGGGTTGTAATAGCCGAGTCACGCACTGTGGGGCTATTGGCAGCCGAGTCAGCAGAATGGCAGGCAAGGCATGAGGGACCAACAGCTGGCTAAAGCTTAGCATACCTGGACAGGTGGGGAAACGCCTGGAAAGCCCACTACCTGAAGCTTTATCGTCACCAACAAGGTGATGAGCATGCCTTGGAGGTGGATAGGATCTATTAAAAAGGTTTCTCCACGGCTGTCAAGACAGGCGCCCTCGCCACAGAGCTCCTTGGCAAAGCCTGTTGTAAAGTCAGTGTCAGGTTGAGAACGCACAATAAGTGAAACAAGGTCTCACTTTGGACTACCAGGCTGTCACCGATGGTATTAGCAAAAGCAACGGCAGACTCACCTCTGCCACCTGCTCTGGCTTCCTGCGCACAGGCTCGGTCCCAGAGGCCTTGACGACGACGGAAGACCGCCCACGCGGCAGCACAGTGAGCCGAGGTCGCAGCCACACTGAACTGGGCAGGACCCGGCCGAGTGTTTGCCCCTGCATGGCCAAGCCTTCGCACGACACCAGAGTGCAAGGTTTGTGAAAGTGTATATCTAGGTGGAGCGTAAAAATAGGCGTGTTTGATAGTAGTCAGTGGGTTCACTTGAACTCCGGTCTCCAGTCGGCGCAGTTTATCTTATTATGCTTTTATGCATGCAAGTGCAGTCAGTGCATGCATGCACTCGGTTTACACCACGCCCAACCTTGGCCGCGCACTACGGTGCGCCCAGAGTGCTGCTGAGAGCCTAGGATATGAAATGGGGCAGTAGTCTTTCACGCAAAGGCGAGGCAGTTCTAATGGCTCTAGCAGAGCGAGGGATAGCTCTACTGACTCAGGTTACCCTTCAGCAGGGTCTACTGCAGCTGTCTCTGTGGACAAAAAAAAAAAAGGTTAAGCCCTGTAGGGCGTAGACGCGAGACGCGTAAGTTTGGGGACGAACCCGAGGAGGCATCAGCCGCGAAACTGTGCACCCTTTTTTCTGTGGACAAGCAAGGCATTCATTTCACTGATTGCAGTGCACTATTTACCAGTAGTTAACTGAGCAATCAATGTGTATAGACACTGTCAGGAAAGACCTACATTTTGCACCTAAAGCGCAAAGATGACTGCTAATCTGGTTGCATTGCAAACATGATGATACATGCATCGGCAAGTGAAATAATTGAGGTAGTACCTCGCTGCGCCAGATACGCGATCAAGCGAGGAAAAAAAAGGTAGTTATGCAACATCAGTAAGATGCAACCTGCTTAATTTGCAGCTAAGCACGGTCTTTCCATGGAGTGGAGTTTCTATAAGCATTTTAATTATACCAAATGCATCTCGGTCGATCTGCCATCTGGCGCTCATCGCTGCCTGCTTGGGCCAAGCTCACACAGTCGCCATAGTTCAGCAACCCTTCAACCTTTTACTCTCCTCAATCTGAGAAACTTTAGAAAATTGGCAGAGTATTTTAAGCCCACCAAAAATGTTTCCTGACCCCAATCCCGTTGACTTCCCGACCATGCCCCGGACAGCGCCCTGTTATTGTATGCGTACATACTGCTTAGCGTGCACAGCAGCCGCCTCGAGGGATGCCCTGCACTTTGCCACCGCCACAAACGGGGACACTTCAGGCAGGCAAGCCAGCGCCCGGCGGGCGGTATCCTCCACATCCGCTGGGTCCACCACAATGTCGCATGGGAGGTCAGCAATGGCCTTGTGCAGCGCTGCGCACTCAGGGCCGTAGTCCCACATGGCGCCCTGGTAGGACTGCAGGCAGGGGAGTGGGAGCGTTGGATAGCATTTTCTAGGATTGTACAGTTGATGCCAGGTGGTATCAAAACCCTTCCTAGGGTTGTTTCCAACAAATCCACTGGTTAACGCATTGAAAAGTCAACAATGGCCTTGTGCAGCGCTGCGCACTCGGGTCTGTAGTCCCACATGGCGCCCTGGTAGGACTGCAGGCAGGGGAGTGAGAACGCTTGACAGACATTCCTACGGCTGTACAGTTGACGTCGAGTTATTAAGAAAACCCCTGGCAGGTTTGTACCCTCCAAATCCACGAGGGTCCACCACAATGTTGCATGGGAGCAGGGCAATGGCCTTGTGCAGCGCGGCACGTTTGAGGCCGTATATAAATGCAATTATTATAATGGTATGCGTACGCACCGATCCCTTGGAGTAGACTTGCAGCAGTATCATCTTTGCATCCCCACCCAGCACAAGGGGGAAAAGGGTGGTCTTGCCAGTCAGCGCCTTCTCTATGGCAGCCACCGAGTCGATGCACACACCTGCAAGCAGGCATCCAGCCAGCCGTGAGGAGCATAGCATTAAACTGTTGCAGCACAGCACAGGAGCTTGCCCTATACCCTAACCCTAAACCCTAAACCCTAAACAGCTCCTGCATGTGCGACCGTGCTGCACTGCATTTGTGGTTATATGATTACGGTTTGTTCCACAAAAACATGAAATCGAGTTCGTTCTGATGCATCCAATGGGGTGTCAGGAGGGTGTCAGGGCAATATCCTCCTGTGAACTGCAATAAGCTCCATCGGTGAAGATGCATGTGCGGGTGTCAATGACAGTGCATTGATGCACTCATTTTTAACCCATTTTTACAGCCTTCTCTATGGCGGCCGCTATGTCAATGCACATCCCTGCATGCACCCACCCAGTCAGATGATTACATGCATCCCACCATTACAGTCAGCCTTGCACCCAACCAGAGATCAGTGTGACACACTGCGAGCAGCGCACAAACTCCCAACCACTACAGCCAGGCCTGCAGTCAGCCTTGCACCCAGCCAGCCACCAGGAGGACACACTGTGCGCCGCGCACAACCATTTGTCCAGCACCGCCCCATGCAAACACCATGAGACAACATGAATGGTTGCACTTGTAATCAGTCAACATCATGCCTATGTAATCAGTCATCATCATGTCCAGCACCGCCCCATGCAAACACCATGAGACAACATGAATGGTTGCACTTATAATCAGTCATCATCATGCCTATGTAATCAGTCATCATCATGTACAGCACCGCCCCATGCAAACACCATGAGACAACATGAATGGTTGCACTTGTAATCAGTCATCATCATGTCCAGCACCGCCCCATGCTAACACCATGAGACAACATGAATGGTTGCACTTGTAATCAGTCATCATCATGCCTATGTAATCGTGCCCCACCTCGGGCTTTTCTCGATATTTGTCCTACCTAGGAAGCCGTAGCCACCAATCATGAGGTGTGAGGCGGTAGCGGCAACATTTGTGATGCAGCCGGCAGCACCCAGTAGTCGCAGCACCCTCCGCCTGCCCTCCGCACTGCCCAGCACCTCGTCGCTATGCCAGTTCTGCACCACACAGTTTACCAATTACCATTTTGGTTCCTTCTACAAATACATGGTCGGTTTGAAAGTGCAATTGAAATCACATGCAAAGCTATTACGCCCAGCACCTCGTACCCACAGCAGTTCTGCCCATGCTCAAGTCACAAACTCTAAACTCCAACCATGTAACCTAACCCAAGGTAGTCCAGATTCGACCCAAAACAGCGTACGACCTGCCAGTGCCCCTGCTGCTGCCCAGGCACCACTCTAGGTGGCAATTCAAGAGTGGCTCCTACCCATCCACAAATAAGTGAAACCAAGCCACACATACCCTTCCGCAATGCCAATGCCAGCCACAAACCCTGTTTCAATGCCTGTGCCACCACCCCCACCCACCACAAATGGAGCTCCCGTGGACCATGTTCGGTCCAGAATGGCGAATGACAGCCATCCAGTGAAGCCGCTCGTGCTCAGGCACCACTCCAGGTGGCAATCCAAGAGTAGCCCTTCGATCTGCAGGAATGGGGTTACTATGTCACATGTCGTCTATGTCACATAATGACCTATTATAATCTATAGGCAAGATCAATTGTAACCTGTACGCTTGCCTGAGGCATGAACCCTCGTAGCCTTCCCTGTGTTCAACATCATCAATAACCCACGACCCTAGATTTCAAAATCTCAGCCGTACTTTCCAAACATTCAACCCCTCCCACCAGCAGCTGTATGCTTGCATGTGCCATGAGGGTGGTTGCCTTCTCTGCGTTGTACGCTGCCAAAAGCCTAAACCCTAGATCCCAAACCCTAGACCTTCTCACCTCCAGTTGTATGCTTGCGTGCGCCATGAGTGTGGTTGCCTTCTCAATGTTGTTGGGGGAAGCAGTGGCAATCATGCCTGTGTTGAGAGGGTATGCCAACGGAATTTGAACCCACTTGTCCTCATCACTGCATCCAGGCCAACCCCAAGTTTTTGCCAGAAAGATCGCTCCAGCATGCAGGAAACTGGGACAGCATTTGGCAGGCTTGGGGCAGGGCAATCGAATGGATACCAGGAGGGCCAAGAACGCCAGGTAAAATCAGAAAATGTCATCACAAATGTGGATATAAAACAACAACCCACCCCTCTCCAGACCCGTCCTTGACGCACAGCCCCGCCCCAAAGCTGGTGACGCTGCTGCCCAGGCGCACCCGCACCCTGTGCCCAGCCTGCGCCAGCGCCTCAATTAAACCCTCCACAGTAGTATGCTCCTCGGTGTCCTCCTCCGTGAGCTTCACCCTGAACACGTCCAGGCGCTTGCCATCCAAAAAGTTGTCTGCACAGCCAAGAGAAGAGCAATGTTGATTATCGGGCTGCCGGTTCAACCAAAGGAGGAATGAAATGATGTATAGATTTCCAAATGATCACACGTAGTGTTTGGATTGTTTTTGCAGTTTGAGCTTGTGCCCCTTGCAATTATCTGTGACCTTGGCAGAGAAAGTCAAGGTCACAGAGAATGGAACCTGGCCGATTTATAAACGCTAGGGTTTGACAACAGAATTTAGGGTTTAGCGCACCTGGCAGGCAGTTTGCAGTCAGGCGGTTGAGCAGCACTGCCGCCAGGCCTGAGACCGCCGCCTTGCGTTTGGTAAACTGGTTGCAAAGGCCCCCGCTGCCGCTGTGGAGGTCGGGAAAATAGGGCGAGACGGGTTGCGGGGCAGGGCCCTGCATGCAGGCGGCGACAAGGGAGATGATGAAATATCAAAACAGCAAAAATGAGACAGTAAGGAGTGAAGCAAGGGGCAGAAAACAGAGGAGGAGAAGCCCTGTATGCTGCCGTTTGAGCTCATCATGCCCCTTGGCGCGCCCCACACCATATCGATGCAGGGCAGCACAAAGCCTAAGGCTGCATGAAAGGGGGGCTTTATCAACCAAAAAAAATACATAGCAACACAGCCTGTCCCTTGCGTGGTGAAGCACAAGGATCTAACAAAAAGGAGAGGGCTCTTCCCATGCCCCTCTACCACAAAAGCAGGGAAATCCCTAAACCCTAAGCCCTACGCCCTAACACTGCGCACCAGTGCCTTCTCCTCCGATTCAGCATGCACCTCCCCAACCACCACATCGACGTCCCGGGCCAACACAAAGGGGTTGGGCAGCACCCCAGCAAGATCCCCCGCGCTGGGATCCTTGCCGTTCAGCAGTATATCAAGCGGGGTCAAGGCAGGTTTGGCACCCGAGGCAGCTGCTCCCACTGGGTCCGCTGTCGCCTTGGCTGTGTTCGTTGCCTTGGAGACATCCTCGCTCACCCGCTGCGCTGTGGCCACTGCCGCAGCCAGATCCAGGGTCGACATGAGGTGGGATACTATGAAGATACCCAGGGCTAGGGAGTGGGGATCCTGGGGCTTGCCTGCGGATTTATATGGGTTTAGGGTTTAGGGTTTAGGCAGTGTTGCATATGTATCCCCATGCAACGAGTGCCGAGCAGGTGTTAGCCACAGGTGAAAACTGTTTTATATATCGGGGCAGCGGCTAGGGCCAGTATCGACATGAGGTGGATACAATGAAGATATCCAGAGCTAGGGAGTGGGGATCTTGGGGCTTGCCTGGGCGCACATGCTCTTTTAGGTGTGAGGTTCTAGGCAGTGTCACATGTCCCCAGGCAACCTGTGCAGGGTGGATGATGGCCCCAGGTACAACCTGCCGCGGGTAGATCTACTGTACCCAATTAAGGACTACTGTGTCCACCGCCCACCTGTTGTACGCCAGGAGTTTGGCAGGAACATGACCAGCGGCAGCACCTGGCGCAGACGGAAGTGGTCCAAGGCAGTCACAGCAGCGTCCTGGAAGTCCACATTCCCGGAGGGGTCCAGCGTGCCAAAGTAGTCCCCCAAGGACATCAGCTTGTGGCTCCTGAGTTCGGGCATCTGGCACACGCTTGGATCCAGCTCCAGCCACTGCAGCAGCTCGTCTGAAAAATGGGAGTTACCCAGGCTATTTTTAGGGATTTAGGATGTAGGGTTTAGGGTTCTTTGGGTCCGCCACACGTGCGAGTTTAGGTCCAGCCATTGCAGCAGCTCGTCGGCATAGAGGCGGCAGATGTAGGGTTTAGGGTTTAGGGTTTATGCTGATGTAGGGTGCTCGCTGCAGCTTGTTCTAGGGTCCTTAACCCTCAACTCAACACCCTACACCGTAAGGATTTAGGGCAAACCATGCGCAAGTACCTAGCTTCCCAGTGGGTACATGCGTTGTTCTTTTGGGTCGTATAGTGTTGCACTGAAGCTAGCTACTCCTCAAACGGTGAGGTGATGAGTCTTACATGCAGTGGGTAGCTTTGCAAAGTGATTGGCCACACCTTGTTTGTATTTGCCCCTGCTTTGAGCGGCATCGGGGTTGCGGAGGACTTTGACCTTGGCCTGGATGGCGCGCCGCACTTGCAGCCTCCACCACACGTAGGTGGTTGGCACTGCCAGCAGCGTGACTGTCCCCACCACTTGAGGCAATGCCTTGAGTACCGCTGGCGCGACAAGCTGGAGGTGCGCCATGTGGTTCAAGGGCGCACAATGTGTTGCTCAGCTGCTGCACGGGTGCGGCGCACCCAAGGGTACACCAGAACCCTACAGGCAACACCCAAACCCAGCGCGAGCCGCAGTAGCGTCAATGTTGCCAAACGGTGGGTGTTGCGGCCCTCGATGCGCAGCGTACTCATGCATGCAAGGCTTTGAGGACCACTGGGGCGATGTGCTGCAGGCGTGTCATGCTTCACTGGCCGGAGGTACCAAGGCGACGCGTTATTCTCGTGGAGGCTGTGCAAGTTGCAAGTTCTCGTTTGAAGGTCACAGAAGGTTTGCTCTCCTTTGAACCTGACAGGTTGGCTTGAAGAAGGGGGCGCCTGGTGCTCTTAAGATGCAGCGTCCAAACTTCCCTTTTCCCTTCGGCAAAGTTATTGAATCATCAGAATATACCGTGTGTGAAAGCTAGTGAGTGTGTGGTGACAACTGCGACACTCAATAATGTTGCTGGGTTGGTGGGTGACCCAGCCAGCACAACACACATGCATGCAATTCGAGATGCATGCAGATGCGCTGCCCCACAAGCACAGTTAACGGCACTAAGGCAAATGGTGAAACGTCGTTTAGTGCACTCGATGCGGCGCACAACGTCTTCAGTCAGTCACTGCGTACCCTATCGCACAATGGCATGGCCCGGACCTACAACTCAATGATGAGTGACGGCTACATGACACTCAAGGTCCTGAGGAAGGAATTAAGCCAGGGCCAGCCAGGCCAGGCAGTTGTAGGATCGGTGCCACAGGTATTGTTTTGTTTGCTGAAGTATCAAGTAGAGCTTGCACACAAGTCACCTTGTACTTCTTGTCAGGCAAACCGTGGCTGCACTTGGTACCTTGTGACTGGAGAACCTGCCTTGCTGCCGTAGGTGCAGGGGGCTGGAGGAGTATATCCTGTGACGCGAGACCAGATGGTGGAATTGGGCCACGAGGAGTTGGACGCCTTGGCAGCGTTCTATGAGGAGGATTTTGGTCAAGGCCCCAACCCATTGGGCATCCCGGTTGACACCCTACCTGTCAGGCGCTGCAGCATAGACCTGTAGGGCTTTGCAGAGTGAAGTATGTTACCTTGCACATGGTGGGTTCACCGTGCGTTCAAAGTTTGGTCAGCGCCCTTCATCACAATCTGCGACTCTTAGAAGCAGGCAGCCTTGACAGCGTACGTGTCAAACACAGCAAATTGCACAATAGGCAGGAGCACCAGAGACACAGCCCTGCTCACTGTCCAGCTGTTGCAATCCAGTGCTGGTCTTGCTGCCTAAAGTTCAATTTGCTGTGTCTGACACTCGAGGTGTCAAGGCAGATTACTGCTGAGCAATTGTAGGGTACTGGGATTGGCCTGTGTGTCACCGTGAGTCGCAGGGTGATGCAGGTATCCCTTGTTTGACTTGGACTTCACAAGCAGCTACCGCAGCTGCTTGTAAATTCCAAGTCAAAGAAGGGACACCTGTATCGCTCTGCGACGTGACACACTGGGAATTATTTTGGTCACCATGTTACGTGCCGCTAAAACTTGCTTGCTAGCTGGCCATAGTCCTTTGTTTCCAGCTTGAATATACTGACTGGGCTTTGCGAAGCACATGTTGCTATGCGCTTGGCAGTTGCGGCCAGCTGCATAATAATCTGCTACATGTGTGCGACCCGCAGAACCATTGGGCACCTCTCAATATATTATTCTTATTAAGAAGCTGGCGCCAGGTATCTGGTACCACTGACATGAGAAAATGCTGCCTAAGGAAATGCTGCATAAGAAAATGCTGCCTAAGAGAAATGCCATGTATGGTGGTTTGGGTCATTGCTGCCTAAGAGGCGTTCCCAGAGCCCACGTTGAAAGGCACAAAAAGCAAATAAAGGCTTGTTTTTGTAATTTGCTAGTGTGCAATGGGCTATCCTGTAGCAAAGTAGCCTCACAGGTGTGTGACACCGTGTGTCTATGTGCACTGTAGTACAATCTGAAAACAAACGTTCACATCAACCAACAACAAAGCAAATGTTTAGAATTGAGCAGTGTCAATCCGCCACGTGTAATCTCCATTGCCTGCTGCCACCTGGGCGCCCACAAACGGTATGCTCTTTCGAACTCCTCATCGGCCTCATTTTCTGCGAAATCAACCAACCCTTGACCCAGGACGCTCTCGAAGCGCTCACATCAAGGCAGGGGTTGAGTGTCTACCTCTGCAACTGGAACTAGCAGTACCGCCTGTTATTTCGCCAGTACCAAGCAGTGACACACCTGAAAGCTGGTTAGCCTGCCCGGACTAGCCACACTTGTGCTGGCTCTGAACTGTGATCAACGAGGTGTTATCCAACGGGAAGCTTTAAGTGACTTGACCTGCCTACTGGGCTTGTGGTACCCGGGAACCACCTCTGCACCTGCCATGGTGGCTTCCCTGGTTCCATGCTACAGTGGTGCCACAGCCCGCCCAACCACCAAGGTTCCTTTTCCACGTGCCCTGATGTTTTGGACACCGTGTCCTGCTGCATTCAAAGCCGTGTCCAGTCTCCAGCCCCGGCAACCCAGAATCACCAAAAAGGACCAAACGGTGAGCTAAACACAATGGCGCATTGTTTACCCTCTATGTGTTCCCTCTATAGGACTACTTGATGAGAAGCAACCCATTCTTTCCTGGTCACGTTAAGCTTCATAGCGGTGGTCATACCAGAGCATGAGCCTCCCAGTGCCTGACTAGATGGCATCAACCTTATTGCACACCATCCCACCCTGCACTTGGGGACCCCTTGGTGAATGTTGAGGGTGTATGACTAGTCCATTCACTCCAGCGGTACCAACAACTTAAAACTCAACCTTGAAGAAGCTTGCACCACACGTCTCTGTTTGGGCATTGGTTGTACCATGCTGCATGCGTTTCCTCCTCGAGTCTAGTGCGTCGTCCCCGCAGGGTATGTGCAGTGCTTGACCAGGCAGACACTGCAAAGGCAGGCTTCCACATCACCCGCCTTGCCGCCACTCCCAAGCCCAGCGACCTTCAACCACTCTCAGTGCACGTCGGTACGGCGGGGCTGAACACGGGTTTTAGGGTTAGGGTTAGGGTTTAGGCATGACGGGTGCTGAAGTGGTGTGGCACACAGGGCCCTTTTCTTTTAACACTCACTATAAGTGACACTCTTTAAATGTGGGGGGGCGCTATAGCTTGGGGTTGTCAACCCCTGAAGCACCACGATGACCCATTTTTCACCAGCACCACCACCATGATAACATTCAAGGACTCGAAGTGAACTTGAGTACCGTATGGATTGTAATAGTTTTGTGTTTACTATATGGTACAAGCACACACCTTGTCCGCTGTAGATTGGCAGAAACTGGCAAGGGTTTGGAGGCGTGTGCCTGGCTGCTTGCGGTGTGATTCTAAACCCTACACCCTAATCGCAAAATATCAGTCTCGGCATGTGCTGTGGCCGTGCATGAGGTTGCAACTTGCCCAACCCACCAACCATGCTAAATCAGTGTAACATTGCCATCCCATCCACCCAGGTTGGCACAGACTGACGAGGAGCTGCAGGCGTGTGCCTGGCTGCGGGCTGTGTCATCTATGTGTACCCAGCCGAGCGGGCATTCGCGGGCAAGCTGCACCAGATGATGGTGGCAGAGCAGGAGTATAAGGAGCTGCGGGTGAGGCGCCCATGGCATTGCAAGTGAAAAAACCCGCACCCTCAAGTGCCCAACAGGCGTGGCACTTGCATGAACAGCTTGATCAAGCTCATGCTATCTATAGACATGACTTGCGGCCTGGCGACGCACATCCCAATGCCACACACAATGTGCATGAAATCTCACTGCACTACACGACCAATCCTATAGCCATGCATGGGACGCATTCCATTCTGCACATTACCCCACATTGCTCTCACCCACCCAGGCGTGGCGCATGCATGAGCGGCTGGATGGTGCCAAATCCAACGAGCGGCATTATTGCATCATGATGGCGCGCCGCGCATCCCCATGCCACACAAAAGTCGCTGGATAAATTAAAATAAAGCACTGCTAACATGCCCAATCCTGTAGCAATGCGTGGCGCACCTGATGCAACACTGCTCTCACCCACGCAGGCGCGGCACATGAACGAGCAGCTGGATGGTCCAAGTTTTAACGAGCGGCATGCTTGCGTCATGGCGGTGTGCGACGCATCCCAATTCGACCCACAGTCACTTGATGGCAAGCTGGTGCTCAGCGGGCCCCGAGGGGAGCGCCAGGTGGTGGTGGGGACGCTGGATGTGGATGGGGTGCGGGCGCTGCCCAGCGAGCTGCTAGTTGGTGGGTGGGTGGCGGGGCTGGTGGGGTGTGGTGGTGGGACGCTGGGTTTGGATGCGGTGCGGGCGCTTCCCGGCGAGCTGCTGATCGGTGGGTGTAGGGGGGTGGTGGGCGGGTGGGCGATGGGGGCGGGGGGGATGAGGATGCGGTGCAGATGCTGCTTGCTGAATTGCCGATTGGTGGCGATGGTGGATAGTCATGTACTGGACAGGGGGTGTGGACTTGAAGGATGCTGGGTGCATATCGATGTTGGGTGGGACGCTGGCATGCATGTGCATTCCTGGAGAAACACATGTGCCTCATTCACCGCCACTAGCACCACCACTACCCCTGTCGACCTGCAGCGGTGGGAAGATTGCAACGGTGAGGTGCACAGCAAAATCTTGCAAATTTCCACACACATTTTGTTCCGCTGTGTCAACACCACCTTTCTCATTTCTGCAGGCAACTCCACCAACGCCGCCTACCTTACCAACGTGTGCAGCACCCCCCTGCCAGGCGCAGAGGGGTGGGAGCTGCGCTGCTGGCAACCGCACGGCAGGTGGCGGACGGGTGGGGGGTGGATGCGATCTACGTGCACGCCATGGCGGTGAATCAGGTTGCTAGGCGCTTCTACGACAAGAATGGATTTGTAATGGACAAGGAGGAGAGTGCCAACCAGGCACATAACAGGTGGGGGAAAGATATTAAATGGGAATGTAATTGTTATTTTTGCTTGTGGATGTAATGGAGGCCATGGGGGGCAATCTGCTGCATTGGGCATTTGCACTCAACATCTTTTTTATTCATTGTATATCCCATGCGTGCATCTTGGGAGCAAGGCTAGATGGCGTGGAATGGGCAGGGCAAACCGTGCTGCTGCAGGAGATTGCGGACATTTGGCCCACATTTGGCCACATCTTCCAACATTGTGGGAGGACTTTGAATATATCACGTGATGCATTAGAGGTCTCCTGACATTTGCCTATAGTTGGTCCACATTACCGATTTGCCGATACTTTCGTACTTTCGTCCAGGGCCACTGCTTGGATGACGTGGAGGGGGCGGGGCGGACTGTGCTGCTGATGAACAACCGGCTGGCAGGCCCTACAGGGGGAGACGCATGCACCTCCTACGATGACAGTGCACCCTCCCCCTTGGACAGCGGAGGTGGTTACAGGTGCGCCACGTTCCTTTTTCCCTAACCCCAACCCCAGATGTCAGTGTGCATGATAGGTCCGATTGTCATCGGAGGTGTCAGAACCCCTTATGTCATCATCTGCAGCATGAGAGGTGACCACTCGCCAACCATGGTGCCTCCTCTCCAGCACGAAACCCTGAAGCCTAAACCCTTCCAACCTGTCCTCCTAATCCTGAACCTATTAGTTAAACCTTGAACATCTCTAATCTCCCTCCCAGCGCGAAAACCCCAACCTTAGCCCATTGCAATGCTTGGCTGCACTATCAGCAGCAGCAGCTCGCGCCAACCTATTAACCTACCCCCAGACCCTTAACCCTAAACCGCGCTCAAAAAAGCCTGTGCAACAGCAGTCGCTCGTGCCATCCTGAATAATCACATGTGAAACAGGCTGTCCCAGGCCCAGTTCCAGTTGCCACATGCCTGCCATTGGAGGGATGCATCCAGCGACAGTAGCCACAGCCACGCATTCCTGTCCAGCACAAGCCACTGCCAGGTGTAAACCCCTGGCAGTAAGGTGCCAACCCTATATCCTCTTCCCAAACCCTAAATCCTGAACCCGGATCAAAACTCCCTGTGCAGCAGCAGCAGCGGCAGCAGGAGCAGTAAGTCACCACCCCCCACCACCCACAGCCCCCCCTACCACCGCACAGCCCGCACCCCCCGCACCCCCTGCACGGAGCAGTACAACCGGGGCATCAGATTGCTGGGCTTCAGGCAGAGATACAGGGAAAGGTGCCTTCGGCCATGAGACACCCCTTGTGGGTTTCCACCAGCGGCGCATGGGGGCATGGGAAGGAGAGGGCCGATTGGCGCCACTGGAGGTGGAAGTAGGGTAAGCATGGCTGTGGTTTGGGGAGTTTGACAAGCACTGCAAATTCATATGGTAAGACATTGATCAGGGTCTTGGGAAGAGCTTTGGTTTTGTCGTGGGCTTTGGAGTAGAATGTGGTACTCCGTGCCATCTTCCATCGCCTCATTCGCTGGGATTTTGTCATTGCAACGCTTTCTAGCTGATTTTATGTACTGGGACCAACATCTAGTATGGTGTGCTGCAGGTTTGCAGAGACTGACGAGGAGGTGATGATGGCATGCATGTCACCAGGCCGCGTTGGATCATTACATGGTACCCCGTCGCCCGTACAGTCACCCGCCTGCAGGCAACTCCACCACTGCCGCCTACCTTGCCAACGCATGCAGCGCCTCCCCGGCCAGGCTTCACGAGGACAGGCAGGCGTGTTGCGAGGGGATGAACGTAACCAGACTGCTGGTTATATATCTTGTTATATATAATCAACAGTAGAACCCTAGCATGGGGTTTAGTACCACTCAGACCCCTTCACTGCGAGGTTCAGTGGCAGACTCTAGAACCTAGGACCCTTCTATATCACCAGCAGCTACCTAGTAGGAAGTTGTGCTGCCACCATACGTTTCCCTGGGGAAATGGAAAGCTTGGACAGCAGCGCATGCACTGTAAGCTAAGGGCTACCTATTATGGGGCCTAATAGGCCAAGGTCTTGAAGGTCACATACAAGCCTTTTTACTCGCTTCTGTTACAGCTGGAGGGTGATGGCAGTGACAAACAGCGGTGTGCATGCAAAGTTGAACACTGTTGAAGTCTTAGATCTTAGGTTTACTTTGCTGTGCGCCGTCGACACCGGGCTAGGCAGCCTGCTAGGGAGCATGTATGGAATTGTGTGCATCTCAATATGATTGGCAGACTGACCAGCCGTTGCAGTGTGTTGCTCGTGTTGTTAGAGATGCTTGCAGCCCAAGAAAGGAGTGCGCTGACTCGCGAAGGGTTGCGCTGACTGAACAAGGGCTAGGCCGGTACTCTTACAACATCTTGGCATGGCATTATGCCGCATTGGTACCAGGCTGGTACAAACAGGGAGCACCTTGCCATACATTTTTATACCTGTGTGCTGCACCAGTCTGCCACCCACAGTGTCAGCTGTGCTGCTAAAAGTGGGTTGCAAATGAGGACGTACATAGCTATACAGTCTCACTCAGTAACTCAAGAGTGGCGCTAGAAACCAGCACCAGCATCGTTATCAGTGCCTTGGGGGACCAAGTTGCATGCAATGATTGAAATGACTGGTGTAGAGCACGTTGACATCACCCTGCCCAAAGTGGTTGGGGTTTTTCACAGCACATAGTCTGGAGTGCCCGGTGCTGCCACGACTGCCAAAGCTGCTGATTTTCGCTGACAGTGTACCAAACAAAGCTGACGTTACAGGGCTACAGTCTTTCAAATGTAAATCAGCAAAAACCGATCTGGTGCATTACCACCTGGCGAAGGTCAGCAACGACCGTGCTTCACTCCCAGTGTGTGCAAATAAAGGCCCCACGCATCTACCAGTTACATCTACAGCAAAACACAGGCAAAAAGCACTTGCCAACAGCACTGCTAGGGCAAGCGGCAAGGAGGTACACATACGCTCCTTTGCAGTGCAGGGCAAGGGAATAGATTTACCCAAGTATGGGGAAATATGACATGGGGATATCCCTCAACACCTGAACGTTCAAGAAAATTTACAGCGGCAAATATACCTAGTCCTGTGCACTCCAGTTTCATACACCCACACCTATTGTACAGACACCCAGCACAGCCCACGCAAAGCCCCAAATCCTCTATGCAAACCACAAACTAATCTACAGCTAAAAAACCAGGTGACGCCCAAAGTCACCCAAAGCACCTGCTGGCAGAAAAGGAAAGACATCCTGCAAATATGCAAACGGCCACATTACTACCACTGCGCTCTCTCTGCCTCACTTGAAAGAAGATGAACTATTCGTGCTCACTGTAGCCCCTCGGCAATCCCAGAACGCTCAAACCTATTCAGCAACAGGGTGACTACAGTACCACCCAAAGTTGATGCTGAATGGTTGACAACAAAAGTGCTATCTCACCCTGCAAAAGAAGTTGCCACTGATGATGGTGGCGACGTGGACGAACCTGGGCCCGATGGGGGGGGGGGTGGCACTGGCGTTGGGGGAGGGGTGGGCACCGTGGGTGGTGGTGGCAACCTACGAGGCAATGAGACTGTCAGAAGTGCACTTCTACAGGTTAGTCCCGGTTGCCAGCAGTGCTTCAAGAGCTGTTGGGTTGGTGACACAGAAGCACACTACTGACCTGGCCAACAACTCCCCCTTGAAAACGCTCAGGTTTTTCCTCATCTCCTCCTTGAAAACGCTCAGGTCCTTCCTCATCTCCTCCTTGAAAACGCTCAGGTCCTTCCTCATCTCCTCCTTGAAAACGCTCAGGTCCTTCCTCAGCTCCTCCTTGAAGTTGCTGAGCTCCTGGCGGAAGGCGCGGACCAGCCCAGCTGTTTGCGCGTTCTGACTGGCCAGCATCTTGAGGCTGAGCTCGGCAATCTCCTCCTTCATCTCCGTCTCCGTGGTACTGTTGGCTGCCGCCCAGCGCGCCAACAACATCACCGGCCCCATGCTGGCCATCCCCAAGAGGCCAGTCACCAGGGACAGTACGCTGAGTACGTCCATCGGGTTGACCAGGCTCTGCACCGTGTTGGTCAGTTAAGAGACGTAAAAACTCAGTGTGAGAGACCCTGCAGGAAGCTACTAAACCCAGTTCGACAAACCAGAAACACAACCTATTTTAAAAACTCACCCATGCCTGAACCACATATCCACGCGCCAGCACCGCCAGAAACACTGCCATGCAGGCACCAATAGTGTTCCGCTGCCAGGCCTTCACAGTGTCGACCATGACCTTCGCCCTGGCCTCCTTCTTCCCCTTCACCTCGCCCTCAAGCATGGCCAGGGCAAGCTCCTCCTCACTTGCGCCAGCGTTGCCTGTGGTTCCTGCATCGCTGCTGTTGGTGGTGGTGCTGCTGCTGCTGCCACAACCCTCCTTTTCCGTGCCTGCCACCCCCTTCACACGGGTTGTGGACAGGAAAGAGGACCTGTGGGCGAATGACGGGCGATGGTCAGTGCCGAGGGCTACATGTAGCAAACAGGAGGGGCGAAAACTGAGTACTGACCTGCTGCTCTTCGTGGGCCCCCAGGTGCGGTACCCAGCAGGCCTGGCCTGCCAGACTTGCTTCCTGAAGGGTTGCACAGGCAATTGCCTGGCAGCGCGGGCGGCCATGAGAGGCCTTGCAAGACTGGCCACCGACGACATGTTTACACTTCACCAGTTCTTTGTGCCACACATTAGACTCTTCACAACCAGGCGGTTCGGGCACAAGACAGGAATGGCGGCCGTGTCTGCCTAATGAAGTGGCCTTGAGAGCCTGAATCATATCCCATGTGGAGAAATCGCCCACCATGCATCTTCGTCGGTCCCGTCTGTCCTGGCTAACATTTTTCGTTTTTGACGCCCTCGCGGAGGAGCCACACATTAGTTCAACCCCTTGGACGTCAGCATTCTTTCTCCACGCGAGGCCTCGGGTTTCGCAACGGTCGTTCCGTGCGTGGACACGTAGCATATGCATGCATTGCGTTGTGTGGATCGACTGCGCAGCCTCGTCATGCTTTCCTTTGTCAAGGTGCCGGTATTGTGTATGTGTGTGCAGGCACGTTCGTTTAATGGTAGACCCACACCATACTGCCCCGTCGGAAAGAGTGGACCGGGGTTTATTCTTAACCTGCCACCTGCCTGCTGCAAAGCGGCCAGCCCACTTGTTGTGGGCTGCTGAGGGGGTCTTTCGAGAAAGTCTCATCTGCCTTACTGGCCTTACTGTCAACGAAAGCGACTAACCTGACCAGAACACTCCTGAAGCGTTAACATCACGGCAGGGGTTGGACGTAGCTACCTCGCAACCGGGGCCTCGCTTGTACAGTACTCGTACTTGAACAATAAACTGGAAAGCTGGTCAGGACGACAGGCCTTGCCACCACGATTAGTATTGGACAACAAGTTGTTTTGCACGGGCAAAGTACGCTGACTTGAAGAGGCGACAGTGGCGTGTGGTACCCAGGAGCCACCTCTGCACCTGAAATGGTGGCTTCCCTGGTTCCCTGCTACAATTGTGCCACAGCCCGCCCAACCACCAAGGCTCCTTTCTCACGTGTCCTGAGCTTTTGGGCACTGTGTCCAGCTGCGTTCAAAGCCGTGTCCAGTCTCCAGCCCCGGCAACCCAGAAGGACGAAACGGTGAGCTAACCACAATGGGGCAAAGTTTACCCTCTAGGACCATATGTGAGAAGCAATACAGTCATTCCTGGTCATGTTAAGCTCCATAGCGGCCGCTGTTGACCCTCCCAGTGACCTGACTAGATGCCATCAACCTTATTATACACCATCCCACCCTGCACTCGGGGACCCCTTGGTGAATGTTGAGGGTGCATGGTTAGTTCCATTCGCTCCAGCGGTACCAACAAGTTAAAATTCAACTTGAAAAAGCTTGCACCACATGTCTCTGTTTGGGCATTGTTTGTACCATGTCTGCATGCAATCCCTCCTCAAGTCTAGTGCACTGTCCCCGCAGGGTATGTGCAGTGCTTGACCAGGCAGACACTGCAAAGGCAGGCTTCCATATCACCCGCCTTGCCGCCACTCCTAAGCCCAACGACCTCCAACCACTCTCAGTGCACGTCAGGTACGACGGGTGCCGAGATGAGGGTTTTAGGGTTTAGGGTTTGAGGACGGCTGGTACTGAAGTTGTATGGCACACAGGGGTCTGTTCCTTTAACACTCAACAGGAATGACACTGTTTATATATGTGGCGGCTAAAGCTTGGTTTTGTCACCCCTCCAACCACCATGATGACCCATTTGTCACCAACACCGCCCCATACCGCCACCATGATGTAACAATTTAATACTCAAAATGGAAAGCGAATGAAATTCGGGTCGCTTATGCCCTTGTCGCTATAGATTAGTAGAGAGTGGCACGGGGTTGGAGGCGTGTGCCTGGCTGCGGGCGGTGTTCTTCTGGGTGTAACCCTAAACCCCTAAAGCAGTACAACTGCGGACTGGCATTTGCTGAGGCCACGCATGGAAATGCACTTTGACCAATGCACCACCCATGCTACATCAGTGTAACACTGCCATCCCACTCATCCAGGTTGGCACAGACTGATGAGGAGCTGGAGGCGTGTGCCTGGCTGCGGGCGGTGTCATTCTATGTGTACCCAGCCGAGCGGGCCTTTGCGGGCAAGCTGCACCAGATGATGGTGGCAGAGCAGGAGTATAAGGAGCTGCGGGTGAGGCGCTCATGGCATTGCAAGTGAAAAAACTGCACCCTTAAGTGCCCAACAGGCGTGGCACTTGCATGAACAGCTTGATCAAGCTCATGCAATCTATAGACATGACTTGCGACATGGCGACGCACATCCCGATGCCACACACAATGTGCATAAAATCTCACTGCACTACACGACCAATCCTATAGCCATGCATGGGACGCATTCTATTCTGCACATTACCCCACATTGCTCTCATCCACCCAGGCGCGGCGCATGCACGAGCGGCTGGATGGCGCCAAATCCAACGAGCGGCATTATCGCATCATGATGGCGCGCAGCGCATCCCATGCCACATAAAAGTCGCTGGATAAATAAAATAAGGCACTGTTAACATGCCCAATCCTGTAGCAATGCGTGGCGCACCTGATGCAACACTGCTCTCACCCACGCAGGCGCGGCGCATGAACGAGCGGCTGGATGGTCCAAGTTCCAACGAGCGGCATGCTTGCGTCATGGCGGTGTGCGACGCATCCCAATTCGACCCACAGTCACTTGATGGCAAGCTGGTGATTAGCGGGCCCCAAGGGGAGCGCCAGGTGGTGGTGGGGACCCTGGATGTGGATGCGGTGCGGGCGCTGCCCGGCGAACTGCTGATCGGTGGGTTTTGGTGGGGGTGTGGGGGGCTGTGGTGGTGGGGGCGCTGAGTGTGGATGCGGTGCGGGCGCTGCCCGGCGAGCTGCTTATCGGTGGGTGGTGGTGGGAGATGGGGGCTGGGGCCTGGGGGGTTGTAGTGATGGGGACACTGGATGTAGATGCGGTGCGGTGGCTTCCTGGCGAGCTGCTTTTTGGTGAGGGGTGAGGGGTGGGGGGCCATGGACGGCACAGGAGGGAGGCAGGTTGGTGAGTGGTGGGAGTGGTGTGTGGCGCTGTGGTGCTGGTGCTGTCCGGCAAGTGGCTTATAGTTGGGTAGTGGGTGGGTGGGTGGCGCGGGCTGTGGAGGGTGGGGACGTTGGATGTGAATGCAGTGTGGTGGTGTCTGGTCTTCTGCCAATTGGTGGTGTATGGTTGGGAATTGGATGTACTGGGGTGGGGTGTACAATCGATGATGGCGGGTGCATGGGTGTATAATGGGTGCAGCACATGCAAACACACCACCACCACCCCCCCTGTTGGCGCGCAGGTGGTGGTGGTGGGTCAAATGCGCTTATGAGACGTACATCATCTTCTGCGTCTGGATTCTGATCCGCTGTGTCACTCACCCCTTTCTATGTCCCGCAGGCAACTCCACCAACGCCGCCTACCTTGCCAACGTGTGCAGCGCCCCCCCTGCCAGGCGCAGAGGGGTGGGGGCTGCGCTGCTGGCAACCGCCCGACAGGTGGCGGACGGGTGGGGGGTGGATGCGATTTACGTGCACACCATGGCGGTGAATCAGGTTGCTAGGCGCTTTTATGACAAGAATGGGTTTGTGGTGGAGAAGGAGGAGAGTGCCAACCAGGCACATAACAGGTGGGGATAGAAACCAATTGGGAACATGAACATTCTTAGCCTGCTGTCAATGGATTGGGGCGCAATCTGTTGCATCACGGCATTTGCCACCATATGTTATTTTTTTCTGTGGTATCCACCAACAGGACCATTACTGCACCCGGGGGGCACTGCCAGGACGATGTGGAGGGGTTGGGGGGAAGTGTGCTGCTAAGGGATTGTTTCCAATATTTGCCGACATTAGCCCAACATATGCCAGCAGTTTGCCGAAGGACTACGATGTATTGCATATTTGCCGTCTCTTGACATTTGCCCACATTTGCCCACATTTGCCAGCATTTGCCAACAATTTTGTGCATGCACCCAGGGGGCACTGCTTGGATGGCGTGGAGGGGGCGGGGCGGACTATACTGCTGAGGGACAACCGGCTGGGAGGCTCTAGGGAGGGAGACACGAGCACCTCCTACGATGACTGTGCACCCTCCCCCTTGGACAGCGGAGGTAGCTACAGGTGAGCCATGGTCCTCTTTCCGTAAACTCTAAATCATAACCTAAATTCTAAACCTAAACCCTAATGGCAGTGCACCCTCGCCCATGGACAACAGAGGTGGCTACAGGTGAACTGTGACCCTCTCCCTTCAACCCTAAACCCCAAACCGCAACCCCAGGTGAAGTGGCAATGCCACCGTATGCAGCAATGTCCACTCGCACAATTCATGGGGCCTCCCCTCTAAGCTCGAAACCCCGACCTGACCTCCCAACCCTGAACCTATACCCTGAACCTTTCTGACCTGTCCTCCCAACCCTAACTTATGCCCTGAACCTGTCTGACCTGCCCTCTCAACCTTGAACCTAATTGTCGAACCCTAAACCCTTCCAACCTCTCCTGCCAGCCGTAATCCCCGACCAAAACCAAAACCCCTTGTGCAGCGCCAGCAGCAGCAACAGCAGTCAAGAGCACCCCACCACCACCACCACACACCCCGCGCGCGCCCCCGTGAGAGTACAACCGGGGCACCAGATTGCTGGCCTACAGGCAGGGCTACAGGGGGAGGCGCCATCAGCCAATGAGACCCCGGTGGGGTTTCACCAGCGGCGCATGGGGGCGGGGGAAGCGGAGGGCCAGCTGGCGCCACTGGAGGTGGAAGTAGGGTAAGCGCTGGCTAGGGTTTAGGTTTAGGGTACCTACCGGTCGGGGTTTAGGTTGGAATTAGGTAGGGCATTGAAGGCTTTTGGTAGGGTTCCTACTTGGGTAGATTAACGACGCATGAGGGCCGAGGGCGGTGTCCCTCTACTCGTATGTGTGACCATAAACCTAAGAACCTTGAAATGCCAGCCTCGGCATGTGCACGCAGATGTGCAATTTTGCAGATGGTGTAATGTCCATGGAATGCAATTTGCCCAATCCACCACCCCACACAACATCTGTGTAATATGTTTTTATCTATCCATGAATATATGTTGGTATGTGTTGTTTTTAATATACAGTCTAGGGCACCAATATATGAATTGAATGTGCTGTAGGTTTGCAGAGACTGACGAGGAGTTGGAGGCGTGTGCCTGGCTGCGGGCGGTGTCATTCAGTATGTACCCACCAAGCTTTTATCATTATTTATCTTCTATGATATAAAATCTAGGGCACCAATGTATGAATTGTGTGTGTTGTAGGTTTGCAGAGACCAATGAAGAGTTGGAGGCGTGTGCCTGGCTGCGGGCGGTGTCTTTCTATGTGTACCCTCCCGAGCGGGCGTTCGCGGGCAAGCTGCACCAACAGATGATGGCAGAAGTGGAGCTGCGGGAGCTGAAGGTAGGGTGTATTATTATTTCTATATTTTGTAAAAATGTGCGTGCATGTTTTGTGTATGCCCTCATTTTCTTTGCGTCGAGGTCACACTTTGCAGTACCACGTAGTATGCAAACTGATTTTCCTGTTGTGTGTTGGTGAGTTGCGGAATCTGTTGAACTGCATATGCTGGCAAAAGCCTAAACCCTCAACCCTAAATGACCCACCCCTTTGTCCCAGGCCCGGCGCATGAAGCAGCGCCTGGATGGCAACCAGGGGGGGGAGCGACTCGAGTGCCTGGTGGCGGTGTGCCCCCTCAGCCTTTTGGACCCCTCAGATGTGGAGGAGAGGCTGGTGGTAGGGGGGCCAGGGGGGGAGCGGTACCTGGTGGTGGGGACGCTGGATGTGGATGCAGTGCGGGCGGTGGCAGGGGAGGTGCTCATAGGTGGGTGGCGGGGATGGTATGGGAGTGGTGGTGTGGGTGGGTGGGAGGGTGCAGTCCATTGTGTATGGTGGGAGGGGGGGGAATCTTGATGGGGATGCGGTGCGGGCGGTGGCAGGGGAGGTGCTCATAGGTGGGTGACGGCGATGGTGTGGGGGAGTGGGTGGAGGTTGGGGAGGGGAGGGAGCGGCAGGTGGTGGTGGGGACTCTGGATGTGGATGCGGTGCGGGCTGTGGAGGGGGACGTGCTGATAGGTGGGTGGCGATGGTTGTGGTGGCTAGTGGAGGGGTTGCTGGAGAATGGAAGAGGATGGGTACATGTTGGTAGGAGGCTGGATGCGGTGGCTGTGCATTCTTGTAGATCTTATCCGTATCTGATGATTACACCTCATCTGCGTTGGATCGTCTATAATCGTGACATTACCCCAACCCACTCTTCCCCACCCACGCAGGCAACTCCACCAACGCTGCCTACCTCGCCAACGTGTGCAGTGCCCCCCCTGCCAGGCGCAGAGGGGTGGGGGCTGCGTTGCTGGACACAGCCCGGCGGGTGGCGGGGGGGTGGGGGGTGGATGCCCTTTATGTGCACACCATGGCGGTCAATGAGGTGGCGCGGAGATTCTATGACAAAAATGGCTTTGTGGTGGAGAAGGAGGAAGGGGCAAACCAGGCGCACCACAGGTGGGGAGCTAGAGAGATTTAATGAAAGATCCCATGAACTAGGACAAAATGAATGTAAGAGAGTGGCGGGTGGCGTGAGGTGCATGCAATAATAGCGCACACCATGACTATAATGTGCTGGCTTGGAGGTTCCCCGACAAGAATGGTTAACCCGGTGGAGAAAGAAGTGGGGGCAAGCCAGGCGCACCTTATGTGGGCTGTTCTTCCCTTACAGGATCCAGTGATTGATAATCACCGAGGCCTTGTTATGAATGCAACCTGGTGCCAACCCTGTAGGAAAGAGGGAAGTAGAAAAGGCAGAAGAAATATTTTCGAGTACTCCCGTGTATCAACTCCCATGATATATATCTGCCACAGACTTGGAAATCACGCCAGCTATGGAACCTATTCCCACCCTACAGGGGCGTGCTTGGATGGCAGAAGAGATGTTCTCCTGATCCAAATTCCTTGTTGTACATCCGCCACGAGACGTAATTACTGTGTTATTCCCACTCTGCAGGGGCATGTGCTTGGATGGCGTCGAGGGGCGGGGTCGGACAGTGCTGCTGCGGGACAGTTGGCTGTATGGCGAGGAGTGAGCCAACGCCTCCTTGGGCCATTGCATGCGGCTGTCAAAATTCAACGTGACATTGTCTCGCGAGGGGCGCCACTGGGATGATCAGGTTGAATGAAAATCCGCTGCTATTGATATTGCAACGTCACGTACTACGAAATCGTATGTTCAATGTCATGCACTGATTCGGCAAGGGCATAAAGCAGCTGTCAGCTCTGAGAGCATCAACAAGTCATAATCCCTGGCATCTTCAGTTGATAGTATATTATGGTAATTTTTGTGCCAAAATTGGATTGCTTATCCTGCTGGAGGCTCTGCGATCAGCGCTCTGCTCTGAGACTGATCATGCCGTGATGACCAACATGCATGCACACATGACATGCACATTTTGGTCATTTGCTTCACTCAAATGGCTGTCCTTGAACCCAGCAGTCTCACATATCAATGATAGCGGCACATCGATGATCATCATGGCATACTATGCTGCAGCTCTCAGTGAGAGGATTCTGCAGAATCTAATCATCAGGCATAATTATTTCGCCGAATGGCAGGCGCTGCATAGTAATTACGCGCGGACCATGGGGTAAAGATGCGTCCCGCATGATCCGATAATTGTATATATTACAAAATAGAATGTTGTAGTAGTACTACTACACGACAGTCCAACAGCGTTTGACTCAATGCACGCGCGTCACCGTGAGACTCACTAGTAGTATTTTGTGACGATGGTGCACTACTATAAAAGGCCTGTTGTACAAATCCAGGGCTTGGCACTGTGATCACTGTCAAATTGAATGACATGGCACAGTGCCTGTCATATCTGCAACCGTGCCCCTGGGCTGGAGGTATATTTATACGCGAAAAACCAAGGGTAATAAGATAATAATAGGACCTATTACCCTTGGATTTTCGTGTATACTGAAGGTACTGTCCTGGTAAAAGCACAGCACTATATACCCGTACTAGCATGCTGCAGCATGTGTCCAACTTAATATTTATACCTGGTGCATTTGAAAGGTACTGTCCAGACCTGGTAGAAACACAGCATTGTATATACCCGTACAGTACGTAGCAACACAGTAATACCCGTATAGTAACTAGCATGCTGCAGCATGTGTTGCACTGAGTATGCCCCTAAGTGACCCCCAAACATTTCCCAAAATAAATGGCCTATTATGCTGCTGTGCATGTCGCGTGGCTCCGCCTAAACCCTATTCTCTAACCCTAATAAAGATACAAAAACGATACACCTGCAGCGTCCGTCAGCAATATTGTTCAATTGTCGGACAGATATCACCTGCGCCCCAGTGGCTCCACCCACCACGGTTCAACTACCCCAAGGGAGGTCCCCACACCCATGGTAGGACTACCCTAAGGGTTGTTCAAACACCAACCTGCCGCACATAACATTCCCCTGGCATGGGCCGCACCCACCCCACATGCACCCAAATTTGCACATACGCCCTGCGCTTTGCCAGGGTCCCCGCCACCCCGTTGTTGGACCACAGCCTGTGGGGACTGGTGGCGCGGACCTGGTAGCTCTGGACACTGGTAGATCGTCCCCCAGCTTGTGCCCGGTGGTGGTCATGTTGTCAGGTGCACCAAAGGCCATTGTCCCCGCCTGTGCCCCGCTGGGGGCTCCACCCATCCCCACACTGCTGGTACTATGGCTGCCAGGACTGAGTGAGTTGGCTGTGCTGTGGGGACTGGGTACTCTGGCTGCCGGGATTGGTGGTTGAGCTCTGAGGCTGATAATTTACAACTGCCCCCCAATGCGCGTCACGTTGACTGTACCAGATGCCTCTGCCCCCGCCTGCGTCCCGCTGGGAATTCCACCCATCCCATAGTGAACTCCAGGGACCCAATGGGAGGCCCACATGTCCATTGTGGCGCAGCCACTGCAGCCTGTGGGGACTGGTGGGTTGGCTGCCGGGACTGGAAGGCGGCCCACTGGGACTGGTGAGTTGGCTGTGGGGATTGTTGAGTTGGCTGCCGCAATTGGAAAGCTCCCCACGGGGACTGGTGAGTTGGCTGCGGGGACTGTCGAGATGGCTGTGGGGACTGAAAAGCTGCCCACGGGGACTGGTGGTTTGGCTGCGGAGACTGGTTATCTTGCTGTTGGGGCATGCGAACCGGGTGGGTGACCGTGTGCGATGGCTGTGGGGATTGGTCATTCGGCTGTGGAAACTGGAAAAAAGGCTGTGGGGAGTGGGGAGGCGCTTGCTGCAGCCAGTGATTTGGCGCATTCTGGGAGGGCGCTGCTGCTGCCAGCGTTGTGGCAAAGCCTGTGGGGACTGGCGCACTAGCTGTGGGGGCTGGCGCATTGGCTGTGGGGATTGGTGAGGTTTGCCTGGGGACCGCAGCTGCGAGTGTTGTGGCGTAGCCTCGGGAGGACGAGGGGGGATATTGGGGGGGGTGTACCCAACTATTGGCGGGAGCCGGCTGCGCTTGCTGCCTCTGGAGCTGGTGGATGGTGTGAAGCACATTGATGAAAGGAGGGGCCCCTTCGCCTGCAAAAAGGGAGCGGGTGGGTGGGTCGAGGTGGTTGTGGTTGTTGTGGTTGTTGTGGTTGTTGTGGTTGTTGTGGTTGTGGTTGTTGAGGGTTCGGGTTGTGGGTTGGGGAGGGGGGGCAGAGCCGCGCAAATTCGCACACACAAACTACTGCACACCCAGGAGGGCCTGGCAAGGGTGTGCAGCAGTTTGCTACACAACCTATGAATGGCTCTAGTAAGCCTCATACCCTGCACCCTTGCCTCTGGGCCCGTTCCTGATCAACACCCTAAAGTCTAAAACCCTAAACCCTAAACTCTGAGTCCAGGATACCCCAATGGGCCCTCACTTCTGAGCCTCCTCCGCTACACTCCGAACCTCTACACCCCCTCACCTCTGCGCCCTGTCTTGCCCCAAACCCTAAACTCTCAAGCCTACACCTCTGACTCCCTGCACCCTCACCTCTGGCACCAGGGTTCCTTTGCTGCTGCTGCAGCAGCTGCCCTCTGTCGCTCCTGCAGCTGGACCCTGTTCTGCTCCACACCCTAACCTCTGAAACCCTCACCTCTGAGCCTCACCCCCCCAACCTCTAAACCCCTGCACCCTCTCACCTCTGGCACCAGGGTATGCCTGCTGCTGCTGCTGCTGCTGCTGCTGCTGCTGCGCCGCTGCCCTCTGTCGCTCCCGCAGAGCCACCAGCTTGACCCTGTCTTGCTCCACCTCCCATTTGCGCTGCGCCAGCCGATCCCCACAGCTGGACTCGATCAGCTGCTGCAGGCGCTTGCACACACCTGGGAAGCGTGGGAGGGTTGGGGTTTAGGGTTTTGTATTTAGGGTTTAATAGCTACTCGACCAGCTGCTGCACACGCCTGGGAAGCGTGGGAGGCATGAGGTGTAGGGTTTCAATAGTATGGTTTGATAGCTACAGCTGGATTCGATCAGCTGCGGCAGGCGCTTGCACACGCCTGCGAAGGGGTTTAGGGTTTCATGATTAGGGTTTTATGGCTACAGCTAGACTCAATCAGCTGCTTCAGGCTCTTGCACACGCCTGGAAGGGCAGGAGGGATGGGGTTTAGGGTTTAATAATTGAGGTTTCATACTGCAGGGTTTGGTAGCTACTTAATCAACTGCTGTATGCACTTGCACACGCCTGGGAAGGGCGGGAAGGATAAGGTTTAGGGTTCATACTTTAGGACTTAGTAGTTACGGGGTAAGTGCCACGTACTAAGTTCCACGGGCATTGTGAACAGTACGGGGTAAGTGCCACGTCCTGAGTTCCACGGGCATTATGAACAGCTTGGCTAAAAGTCTGCAATTTTTGCTGCTATCGTAACATGTGTAACCGTGCATTGTGGCGGTGGGGGCATGCACGAATATGGTGCCGGGGCCCAGACACGTACCAGGTGTCTCCCTGTGGAGGGTTTTTCGGCACACCGGGCAGCTTTGCTTGCCAGCTGCGTTGAGGACCCACTCCTCGTAGCAGTGCTTGCAGAAATCATGACCGCAGGCGCCTGCAGGTGGGTTACAGGTACAGTGAGTTTAGCGAGTAACCACTAAAAGAGAGGTACACTTTTGTGTCCCACTGCTTGTAGCAGTGCTTGCAAAAGTCGTGACCGCAGGCGCCTGCAGGTGGGTTCCGGTACAGTGAGTTTAGCGAGCTACACTTCGCAGGTGGCCAACTCAAGAGCAATGAGTGAGTTTATCTGGTGAGCAATATATTACTTGGTGAGGAGACCCAAGACTAGTGTGCAGCAACAAGTAGGAGCCTGCAGCGCGTTCAGGTGCACTCATATGGCAATTTACCAGTTCACAAGGAGACAGAAGGTGACTATACAGTGACAATACAGCTCTCTCCCAGGACTTTTCTGGGCTTATTAAACACTGTTAGGGGCTCGAGATCATAGTTTTGGTTCCACTGTGCGTATAACCACCCCAGTTATGCTCTGAACTGTGATGATTCATGCGCCCAGAACTCGTCATTGTTAGTGACGAGTCAAGACAAGGTTGGGCGTTAAAAAGTTGCTGCTGTTGGTTTCACCTTCAGACCTAACAGAGGTCCCAAGTGATAGGAGTTCTGGCAAGGCCTAGCAGACTGTTGGGTAGAGGTGGACGCAGCCCTGGCTTTTGAGTTGTACACTTGCGTTCTGTTGACGTGCGTTGATCACCTTTTGCCCCTTGGATTCTACCTCTCGTTATTGTAAAGCTTAGGTGTCACCCCTCTGCCCCTACTGCCTAAAAAACTTTTGCATGCATGCAAATGACAACATAGCTTCACACTACCACGTACCCACAACAGGGTCGACCTCCACGTCCAGACATATGGGGCAGTCAAACTCGGAGCCATCCAGGTGTTTCCGTTTCAAGGGCTTTGCAGGCTCCATTTTCGCCCCAGGAGATACAGCACCTTGCTGGTTAGGTGTCGAACGGCCCTGAGTATCAGTAGTAGGCAAGCTCCGAGCCTGGAACGCGTCCCGCTGTGCTGTTTGTACAGCTGGCGAGAAGCGGCTAAGCTGTCGAAAAGCATTCCTGCTGCCATCCATCTGGTTGCACAGAACAGCCCTGGCAGCTCAAGGTGTCCCTGTTGAGGCGTCACTGCCACATACCATGGTACAGCTCTGAAAGCGCAGGCTCCAACGATGTCAGGCCACAACACGCAGTGGGGGCACTGGGCTATGGTCAGTAGCAAGCAGTGTCTCGCTACTCGAAACACAAAGCTTTGGCTCTGTTTGTTTTGAACAATAAACTCTTTTCGGCAACTTGGGCCAACTTTCTGAAAACCCTTTCCTGTCACCCTTGGTCCCCACATTGTGGTGCACTTTGCATGGCCCAGTGAAAAACTGATAGCAGCACACTGCAATGCCACTGTGCCAGACAGCTGGCTGATTACAGCTTACTGTTTTGCAGGCGATCTGTACAAGCCGTGGAGACGCACCACGATGCCATTACACCGCTATTCACTACCATAGCCACGCTCCCAGCGTGCAGTCCATGGTTATTCTGAGCCGCGACGGGTACATTACTGTTCTGTTTCTATTTCTAGCCACGCTCAGTATCTGACTCAGTGAAACCCCAAATTCTACCCCTTAGGGTACTCAAGGGCCTGGGCGTGTGAGTATTCTCTGCCAGATCACTGACCAGGGCCTGCGAATCTTCTTCCTCAGCAGTAGCTTACAGAAGTGTAAATTTAAAACAGTCCGCGCTCGGTGCCACATCTCAGCTGGCAGCTCCTCAAATTGCCCGCTATAAAATACCCCAAAAAGGCCCCGCTAGTGGGCTGCTGTCGACCGTTCTCACATGCGTACCCAAGTAAGGGCCCCAGATGGTGCTTGAAGGTGCCTAAACACACCCCCAGCCGCCCTGCATCCACACCCAAATCCTCCTCGTGCGCCACTTGCAACCCTCCCCCCTCCAGCCACTGGAGAAACCCTTAGCAAAACCCTACAATAACTCGACCAGGCAGTGTCCAGAACCACCCTATATCAGTCTGTCTTCAGGCAATGCCATTCTATTCAGAGACCACAAAACTGACACCTGGACGCAGATCCACAACCACCCCCTTGCAACCAGCAAGTCCCTGCACGCCCCACACCGCCCAAATGGCATGCCCCTTATGGCCGCACGATTCCGATCGAAATTCCTCAACGCAACTACTAACCATGCATGCAAACCATATAGCAACCACACCAACACCCAGACACAACTATGGTGGCGTGAACCATCCAAAAAACGCGCTCCTGCTGCTACAGCAGACAGGTCTGCTTGTGATGTTACCCCACAAGCCTGCTGCCCCACAGCACGCATTCACCAAAATGTTGGAGGTGCGCCGCTTTTGGTCCACACTCCCCGCGCCCCCACACCCCTACCCCCCACTCCGCTGCAACCCTGTGTGCACATCTACACCGTGACGCTGGTGGCGGACGCCTCCTCCAGCGTGCGCTGCTTCTGCCTCATCCCAAAGGCCTCAATGGTGTCGCCTTTACCCCACTCCCGCCAGCGCCCCCACTTCCCACCGCGGCCCCACACCCCTACGCCAGAATCCCTACACTCCCAGCAGCATCCCCAGGACGCCTACACCGTGATGCTGGTGGCGGACGCCTCCTCCAGGGTGCGCTGCTTCTGCTTGACCTCAAATGCCTCGATGATGTCCCCCTCGCGCCACTCGCTAAAGCTCTCGCACCCCGCGCCGCACTCCAGCCCGGTGGCTACCTCCTTCACGTCATCCTTGATGCGGCGCAGGGAGGCCAGGGGCCCGTCGTACACCAGGCGCTTGCCGCGCCTCACCTGCAGGGGGAATTGGGAGGAAGGGGCTTAGTCTTTGTGGGAGTATGGTGTGTGGAAAGCGTTAAGGGTTATTGGGTGTAGGTGTTTGAGCTTGTGGTTTGTGGATCGCGGTGGGAGGCCCCGTCAGTCACCATGCGCCTCGCAACGCTGCAGGGACCACACACCCAAACACTGCCCCAACATCCGCAGCACTCTGCTCACAAACCCTAATACAATCCCAACCCGAATCCAATTCCAATCCCCAACCACAAACTCACCGTGACCACGAAGCCCTTGCGCAGGACCCCCTCGGTCACCATGCACCCTGCCACGCTCCTAGATCCAGATCCAAACACACCACCCACACCTCCGCAGGCCCTAGCTCACAATCACCACTGCCACTGTCACTACCCCTGCAATCCCCAATACAATTACAATCCCCAATCACAACCACAAACTTACCGTGACCACACAGCCCTTGCGCAGGACCCCCTCTGTCACCATGCAACCCGCCACGCTCCGGGACCCAGACCCAAACACCGCCCGGACCTCGGCAGTCCCCAGGGGGATGCGCTCCTCCACTGAGCGCAGGCGGCCCTCCATGCGTGAGCGCACCTCGTCCAGCAGGTCGTAGATGACCTTGAACACGCGCATCTCGACACCTGGAATTGGGGTGAGCATGTCAGGCTTGCAAGCCCATGATCGAGAATGGAATAAATCATTCCAAATGATGTATGCCCTTGGGATCCTGTTGAAGTGTTTTTTGCCGTAGCAAAATCCTGCAGACCTGCCACACCACCCTCAACACCCCACACCCGCACCCACACCCGCCAACACATTTGCGCATTGACCTGCTCCAATGGCCAGATATTATCCCCCAATCACCCTACACACGCCAGCACCACTGCGCGTGCATACACTGCCCTCTGCCACACTACTTGCCCACCCACTTGCCCACCCACCACCCCCTCCACCCCAACCACGCACCCTTGCTCTTTGCCGAAGCCATGACCTGCTCCGATGGCTGGATGTTGAACCCTGAACCCTAAACCCTACACAGCAGCACCTGGCTCTAAGGCTGAATATTGAACCCAAGCCCCAGCCCACCAGCTGCCCTCCCAATCAACCACACCTCACACGCACCCTTGCTCAATCCCACACATGCCCACCCCACCCCCTCCACAACCCCACCCACACGCACCCTTGCTCTTTGCCGAGGCCATGACCTGCTCCGATGGCTGGATGTTGAAACCCAGCACCAGCCCGCCACTGGCAAACGCCAGGTCGATATCAGAGCTGGTGATGTCACCGGGCGCCGCATGCAGGTAGCGCAGCATGACGCTGTCTTGGGGTAGGGCTGAGAGGGCCGACTTGACCGCCTCAATGGTACCAGATGCATCGCCCTGGGGGGTTGGGGAGGGAGCAGGTGGGTAACTGGGACATGAAAATGCTGCGATTGGAGGTACTCTGCATTTGTCTTTGTTAGTTAGTTAGTTAGTTAGTTAGTTACATGCATTCCAGCAAAATAGCCAGATTAGCAGTCAGTCTTGCACATGCGG